>CATIWK010169765.1:0-26221 GCA_949634005.1 Mallotus japonicus
GGCATGTCCTTCTATTAAATGTTTTGACCTATATATGATTTCGACAAATCAAATATCAATTTAAATATTGAGCATATAGTAGTTGCATTATTTGAATCAAATATCATAATGCACATATGGAGATGTAATTTTCAATTACGTGGCTATAACAATGCTAAAATAGAAAAATCTATGTAAATTTGATAGCACTTGTGCTACATGTTTTTGGGATCAACTTGATGTATGCTAAATTCTCTCTCCTCTCCAAGCTAGCCGTTCATCCTTCTTTTCTTTCTTTTTATTTTATTTTTATTATAACATATATAATTTAGATTGAATATAGATCTCACATCTTTGTTGGTTAATGTCAATATTATAGTTATATTTTATTTTGTGTTATTTTTATGTGGAGTGTCATCCATCTATGGCGTTTGATCAATCAATTGGAGCAGTTAATTGATAGAACAAATTAAAATTATGGTGAGAATACATTCAAATTTGCTCCGATTTGACTCATTCAGCTACATATGTGAAGTAGATGTCCATATAGAGGACTTTTTTCTTGTCTTTTCCATAAGAATTTCTATATTATTCTATTTATTAACCCCCTACTAGGAAGCAAGTGTCCTTTACCACTTGAGCTATGGTGAAGTGTAGGTGTTTTACAATTGGAATGTATTAGCCATGGAGAATTCAAATTCTAGCTAGTTAACATATGTGCTCTTCAAAAGAAATATTCCATAAACTGAAAAAAATTGTATTCATTTCATGGGAAGTACACTAAACATAGGCTCTTTTGAGATCAAATTTTTTGTTGCAAAGGCAAAGCTCAACAAAAGTAAACAATAGATTAGATTAGACTACTAGTACTACCACCATGGCCTAAGTACTTTTGCACCTTTGGCTTTTATCTCTTTAGGGTGGCGCAAACACACACTAAGCTAACAAAAGACACATCCAAAACACAAAAGACACACACAGAGAGAGCCTCCTCGCGCACACAAAGACATCGCCTCCTTTGCACTCTTTTATGCCCTTTAATTACTCTCTTCAAAACAAGCGACGCAACAAACCCATATGTATATAAATTCTGATTTTAAAGCTTTGAACTTTTTTTTTTTAACCTTTAACCTTTACTTGTAACTCTGCCACTTGCACCATCAATCTCTTCTTTAATGCTCACATGGAATTTTCTTTATTTCTTTCTTTTAATGGATTTTTAAATTTAGCTTATGGAAGACAGAGAACAAAGTTTCCTTCTTTCTTTGTTATATATATATATTTCTTAGCTGTTGCTCATTCTAACTGGCAGTGAATTGTTTCTGTGTTTTCTCTTTAAAAGCCTTCCATTTTAATTCACAATTCCTCTATTAACGGTCACTTATAGCTATCATTCATTCCCTTCTCTCTCTCATTTATAGCTATGTAAATATACACATACATTACCCATGTCTTCTTAGCTTCTGTCTCTCTCTGTAGTGGGATCTCAGATTGATTCCACATTTTGAAACTCAAAAAAAGGAAGTGAATTTGTGAACCCTTTTCAGAATTCTAGCTAATGTAAGCATTTCAGAGGATATATTTATATATTATGCACATTCAAGTTCTTGGCTTTTGTTTTTTAGTATGTCTAGTTTGGTTTTGATTTGATTGTTTTTCTGGTGATTCTGATCTGGGTTCCTGTTAGATTTTGTAGCTTGGGAGTTGGGGATGCTGACGTGTATAGCTTGTTCTAAGCAGCTTAATAATGGATCTCTGCACGAGAGAGAGAGGCAAGAAGATGACGATGATGCTATGGAGACACCCAGAACTAAGCAGGCTATTAAGGCTATTACTGTTCAGGTATTCACTTACTTGTCTGTTTGTTTACTGAGAAAATCTAGTAAAAAACTAGGGACAGGGAAATAAAGTTTGTAATATTTTTGTAAGTTTGCGAAGGAACTGAAGCCGGAAAGAGCCAAGAGTTAACATGAAAGAGTTCAATTATATGCTGTATTTCAACTGTTATTTTGACTTTAATGGGTTGAGTTCTCTTTCGTGTTGGGTGAAAAACAAAGTACACATCAGTTTTGTTTTGTTCTTTTCTCTTTGTCATCTTTCTGGGAAAATAAAGATAGGATGAGGGTATGATTTTAAAATTTAAAGTTTGGATACGAAAACGAGGTGAAAATGAAAACTCAACAAAATTCTTCTTATAAAGCTGAGGGGTTAGTTTCTGTTACATTGACCAATTTTGCAAGCTAAAACAGTTTGATAAGAATTGAGTCCAAGGGAGACATGCTTAATTCTATTGGATGGCCCAACTGTTTTTCTAATTTATTTTTAGGAACAAGAATTAGTTCTTATGCTTAAATTACTTTATCTTTTCATGATTCATAAACGAAAACATACAAATTGTTTTTCTGAACTTTTTTTTTTTCAGAGACATTTAACTTAACTGTTTGTTACTTTCTATGTTTGCTTGTTGATGATGAAGTTTTGTTTTGTAGATAAAGGACATGGCACTAATCATTGTTTGTTACGTTATTTGCTTGCAAATGGTAAAACTTTGTTTTGTAGATAAAGGACATGGCAGTAAAGGCGTCAACAGCTTATAGAAACTGCAAGCCATGTTCTGGATCATCAAACCATAACCATAATGGGAATCATGTTGAATCTGATGCTGCATCAGACTCAGCAAGGTTTCACTGCTCCTATAGGAGAACAGGGAGTTCCAATTCAACCCCAAGGTTGTGGGGAAAAGAGATGGAGGCCCGGCTAAAAGGGTTATCAAGTGGTGAAGGAACACCTGCATCAGCTAGCGGGAGAACAGAGTCGGTTGTGTTTATGGAGGAAGATGAAGCTAAAGAATGGGTTGCACAAGTAGAACCTGGTGTACTCATCACCTTTCTTTCTTTACCTCGGGGTGGGAATGATCTCAAGCGAATTCGATTCAGGTAATAATACTAGTACTTCTGCTTGTTCGTTAATAATGTAATTAATAATGTTCTGAATGCAGTTATTTGTTCTCTTGTCTGGAAGTGTTAACTGCAATCTCGCCATGTTGAGATTCTCCTTGAAGTTTTTTTTTTTTTTTTTTTTGAGATGTTGAAGGCCTTAGCTTGCCTGCTTGTGTTCAATTGTTTGTATTTGGTTTGGAAGTAGGAACTTGAGGTGGGTCATCATGAGATTGTCTGTTGCAGTTTGGACTATTTCTTGTTCATTAATGATGTTGAAGGTTTTCATTTGTTTGATTGATGAAACTTCTTTGATGTGATGTTGTTTCTTGGAATTTAAACATTGTGACATTGTACTTCTTCATTACGCTGGCTAGTCTTTTGTGCTACTTTTGCATGTGACTTGTTTCCTGCCATGTTAATATTGTGATTTGAGTAGCCTATACAAATGGGGAGTAGGGTCTTGCTTTTTAATCCTTCAACCTAAATGTCTTCCAGCTCTGTTGCAAATGGGAAAAAAAAAATATATTATTGAATATAACAATTAATTGTTAAAATTGGAACCTTTTGCTTTGCTTCTGCTTGTGCTTTGCTAGATTGCTCCTTAGGATCTTGTCTATATGTCATAGTTTTCTATTAATTTGATATGTTGCAAATGGTAGACATCAGATATGTATATTACCTTTTCTATGGCAGTAACATGTAAGACTGAAGTGAAACATACACACTAAAAATGTCGGTTGTGCATATGCATATGGGTACCTGCTATCCTCTGCTTTTTGCATGCAATTTTCATGTAAGAATTAGATTAACTGTTGAAAGTAACCACATGAGCCATTGTTTGAAGTGACTTCACTAAATTGTACAAGTATTTGTATTTTCTTGTCAATTTGGATTTGTTCTTTTATGGACCAAAAGTCTGTTTCATCTATTTTACTTTTATCTGCATTTACTATTTAGAAGAACCCTTCTGACTCGTCAAGGGAAAGGAGAAAAAGAGGAAAAAAAAAAAAACAAAGATGGTAGTTTTGAAATCTATGAACTTTATTCCATTTTTGGAATTCGTTGTGGAGATATCTTAATGATTAATTAGAATTAGAATGTAAATGAACAATTGATATGACAATGTTGTTCGCAGCCGTCAAATCCCTTTGCATAACTGGTAAAAATTAAATACACGCACAGGACTTTATTATATATCTTAACACATACAATGATTCCCATGTTTGATGTATCTAATTTGTATGCCGCTTATCTTTGAGTATGCTCTGCAGAGCTATAGTTAGCTTACCAATTGTAGGGCCAGAGCAGGTAAAGCTGGGGAAATTAGTCCAGAAACACCACTTTAAAATTCTCAATCAGAAGTTCCAATGTGGATTGGTTTCTTAAGCATTCTGTGAGTTATGATATAATGCTTAATTGCTAGGAGATCTCTGGTGCTTGGATGTTCATATGGGAAGATGGGTAATTGGTCGTATCTGTAAAAACTGTGATGGTAAGGAGCTCTTCTCCTGGTTATCTTCCTCCTTTGAGAGCTTGTTTTCTGGGCTCCAGACCTCCAGAATTGGTGTTCTATCATATTCTATCTTTTTTTTTTTTGGGAGAAGAGGCACCTGAATCCAGGTGTTTGGCTAAAATGAGAGACGTATCCATCAGCAGGCTTAGTCTGCAGGTGGTGTTCTTGGACTTGTGCTCATATAGTTTAGGCATTAATATGTTCCCACTCTTCTGCTTCCTGTTGCTTGCTTTCTTGATGCTTATTGGATTGCTCCACTGCTCTTTTTAATAACCTCACACGTTTTATTATTAAAGAATATGTCACGCAACAGTTCATGTATGTATGCTGTGGCTTATATTTTGTGTTTGTGAAATTTGAAATCATCGTTTTTGAAGGCCATTGATGTGAAGGTAAAGTGACTTTGCTTACTCAAGCAAGCAGACCGTTGACTCCCCATACACATTAAATTTTCTTCTGTCATTTTAAGATCTTAAATTTGTAGTAGTTGTAAAACATGCATGGTTGACTATTCAGACATTCTGCTAGAGTTGATTTTGTGTAAACGTTCAGGAGATTAAATCATTCTTTTGATATTTGATCAGCCGCGAAATGTTTAACAAATGGCAAGCTCAAAGATGGTGGGCAGAAAACTACGACAAGGTTATGGAACTATACAATGTACAGCGTTTCAATCACCATGCTGTCCCCCTTCCAACTCCACCACGATCTGAAGATGAGGTATGTATGAAATTTTATTGATTATGCTCCATGATATTCTCATGAGTTTGAAGTTGCTTGCTCCTTGACATGCTATGGATGGTATTATTTTTTTCCATAGAGGCTTTTAAAACTTTTGTTTTAGGATTCCACACGATATACTATTTCAGCCTTCACCTTATAAATACAGCAGTCATTGAATTGTATGTTATGTTGTAACTCCTTCTGAAGCTGTCTGTTTTTTCCTTCTCCAGAGCTCAAAGCCAGAATCTACCAAGGATAGCCCTGTGACTCCACCACTAGGCAAAGAACGCCCCCGCAACTTGTACCGCCCAACAGGAATGGGCTATTCTTCATCAGATTCACTTGACCACCATCCTCTGCAACCCCGTCAATGTTATGATTCAGCAGGTCTTGCTTCAACTCCAAATCTCTCAAGCATCAGTGGTGCCAAAACTGAGGCATCATCAATAGCGGGTTCTGCAAGGACTAGTTCGTCAAGAGATGCAGATCACTCAGGAGAGCTTTCCATCAGCAATGCGAGTGACATGGAGACTGAATGGGTTGAACAGGATGAACCTGGAGTGTACATCACCATTAGAGCACTTCCAGGTGGCACTCGAGAGCTTAGGCGTGTCAGGTTCAGGTTAGTGGACTTCTATTATTATAAAAGGCAATATAATTTAAATTGTGATAGATATCTTGTGCTATGTCAATTTTGACTTTTACCTTCCAAGTATTAATATGACACCTGGACATCCTACTCTACAAGCTTATTATTCAGGAAGCATGAGTAATGTAGGTTCTTGGCAGATAGACTTGCTGATTAGTTTGTCATGCAATGTAATCATACCCATCATACCAGTTTTAGTGAAGGAATGAGAAAATAATTATGCACTTGATTTTCCTGCTAATAGTTTTTTTACCTATGCCTTTGGTGCAGCCGAGAAAGGTTTGGAGAAATGCATGCAAGGTTGTGGTGGGAAGAGAACCGAGCAAGGATACAAGAACAATATTTGTGACTTAGCAAAACTGACAGGAAGGTGGGGTGCTCATAAATTGTGTCTAGACTCTATCTTTTTTAACTAATACAAGTTTAAAAGCTTAAACATTCCTTATCTTGACAGTGCACTACTTAGTATGCTCAGAAATATATTTCCTTTTCCTCGTCTGTTTCTTTTTCCTTTTAATTTTGGAGAATTATGTGAAAATGTTTCTGCTATGGAGTTTGGCAACTAGGTGTGGATGTGCAGAATTAGACGACTGGTGGAGAGAATTAATTAGATGTTGATAAGACTAATTTCATTATTGTTAGTTATATACTCTTTCTTTCATAGAAGTAATTGTTGTGCGTGTTGCTTGCATTTTTTTTTTCTGCTGTGACTTGCTACAAAGGGCACTTTTGTTTGAGTTGCTATAACGTTTCCATTTCTTAAAATATATAACAATTTGTTAAAAAGATTTTTATTACAATGTGCAAATTTTTTTATAAACAAAATGTATCAAATTAATAATTTTTTTTTTAAAAAAAGTATCAAATTAATAACGGCATCCATTTCATCCAATCATTCCTTAGTTTCTTCCTGTTGTTACCGATTCTTCATTCAGGTAATTGCTCAATTGCTAGCAATCAATTGCTAGATTCTCAAAACCTTTCAATCACCTAATTCCTTCATTCATGTTATTGTTGAGTTCACTTGTACACCTTTAATATCTTGGTGTTATTTTGTATAAATTAAATAGTGTGTTATAATGGTTGATTTTACTGTAATGCGAATTAGTTTTACTCCAACATCTCAAATTAATTGAAATTTTAATTTTATCATTATAAGATGCATTCATATTGTGCTAAATTTGAGAACATTTAATATTTATCTTAATTATTGCTAATTTGTAATCCAAAAAAATAAATTTGGTATGAATGTTGTATTACAATGCAAAATTTGTTAGCTTATAAGCTCATAATTTGCAAACTAAAAGTTATACATGACAATCTTATGTAAATATTTATTAAAAAAAAAACAATAAATTAAACTCAAAGTTTTATTGGTTATCTAATGGCATTGCTGTTTTAAAATAAATCAAATTACATGAGAAAATGATTATTTCAGTTAAAAATATAACTTGGTTTGGTTTCTTTATTTAATTTTTGACCGTATTATTGTTTTAATACTTTTTAATTTAATATCTTAAAAGACTATATTAAATTTTTAATAAAAAAAATGTTTTGGATTTAATTTGATAATAGAAATATCTTACAGTTTGGACAAAAACTTTTAAGTTACAAAAAATAAATTGAAAGATCTTTCATTAATTACTAGTGCAAATAAAATGATAACTTCCCATTTGAGATGACAAAATTGTTTTATTCACTTAATTATTGTAGGCACTAGAAAAGCAGTGTGAGTGAGTATAGTGTGGCAAAAAAAAAAGAATGCTATATTCAATTAATTTCCACCTAGAATTACCTCTAATATATCTAATAAAATGTTTTCAATATCATAAATAACTTGAAGAATTAGGCAAGGGAATCAAATTCAGCTAAAGAACAATCATGTATCACATAATTGGTAGGTCTTGACCAAAAAAAAAAAAAAAATCTCATAATTGGTAGGTGAGTCCAACCTTCAATTATATTACAACTATACTCCATTTTATAAAATCACAGCCCACTGGATTCTGTTCAAAATTAAAGAAACAAATAACAGCAAAAAGAGCCCATCAAATCACCCTTGAAGAAAAAAATTAAGTAAAATTACACTGTAAATTAATTTTCACCTAAATATTGACCAATAGCAACGGAAGTACTGAATTTTAACTTTATTTTATTTCAGTTACCAAGCTTTAATTTGTACATTTTTAAATATCAAACTTCTATTTTATATTATAGTAGTCATTTAAAAAATTTTTAGTTCCTAAATAATCCACCATTACTATCTTAATCTAGAATTAAAGTTTTTTTTTTCAAATAAGTTCATATTTTATATAAATTTATAGAAAATAAAGAAAAAATTGAAAATCATTTTGATTCCGCCTAGTAAGAGCAGATTCATCATGAATGGTATCAGAGGGTATGAAAAGTAATTTTTCAAACTTTTTTATAATTTATTGACTAAATTGAAAATATAATGAAATTGATGGATTAAAATAGTTTTTGAAAGAAATTTAGTGAACTAAAAATTTATGACAGTACCATTTTTGAAACAAAATCAAAGTTTGATAAAATAAATTGAA
The DNA here is from genome assembly GCA_949634005.1 of Mallotus japonicus. Lineage (NCBI taxonomy): Eukaryota > Viridiplantae > Streptophyta > Magnoliopsida > Malpighiales > Euphorbiaceae > Mallotus > Mallotus japonicus. The sequence goes on from CATIWK010169765.1 coordinate 8,365, forward strand.
GTTTAATATCAAAATTGCAATAAAATGTAAAGTTTAGTGACCACCATTGCATTTAACCCCCCAAATATTCTTAAATATACAATTATTTTTTTTCCATATTCTATACTATATGATACAGTTTTTTTTTTTCAGTTTTATATTTTTTCTCTTCAGTATATTCTTTTTTTTTCTCTATTGCTTATTTTATTTTTCCCTATATTCTCTTCAAATTTTTTCTCAAATCTAAAATTAGCCTCAATAACTATAAATTAGACGAGATTTTTTGCACATAAATTCATAAACTTTATAATTTAATTTTATTCTTACATATTATAAATCTCCACTTTTTATTTTTTATTTTTTAACGAAAAACATTGTCTAACAATTGAATGGTAATGAATAGGTGTTAATCTTCACTATTTTTGTTGTTAATACTTGAATTATTCCTGAGTTATCTTCTCCTTCTTATTCTGGTTTTATTTCGATTGAGTTTTTATTATAATTATGTTTCCATTAGATTGACTTGAAAAAATATAAATCATTATTTCTTATTTTATTTGATTGTTTCATTTGTTTTTAGTTGTTTTCGAGTGTTTTTGATTGTTTTCGGTTGTTATATTTCTATTTCTATTGGATTGATTTAAACAAACTTAAAGCGTTATTTTTTATTTTTATTTAGTTGTTTTGTTTTTTTTTTGAATTTTTTCCATTTTTTGAATATTTCAGAAAAATTAAAAAAGATTAATTAATTTGGCAATTAATCCCTCAATCATTAGTTCCATATTTATTTGCTTTTGATTAAGAAGTTCATGTAATTAGGTTATTATTAACTTATTTATCCCATTATTGCAAACAACTTTCCTTTTGTTCAACCATCAAATACAAAATACCAAGATGATCCCTAATTCATACTTTTTTTTTAAATTTCTATTAAGTAATATTGTTTTAGAAAATTAAACTCATGTTATTTATAAAATCTAATTTTCGAAACATACAAAATTTAAATTTTTTTATAAATTCAAAAATATTTTTTGAGGTTTAGAAAACTTGGATTTTGAATTTGAGCATGCTCTAATTATAATATATAAATAAATGTATGAAATTTTTATGGGTTTCAATGTCATTTTTTAATGTTACATATACATTTATTTTTCAAGTAAACACAATTATAATAAAAATTAATTACATTTCACAATAAATCTAAAATTACAAACAAGGGAAATTTTATTAGAAACAATTTACTTTAATTTGTAATTACTTTTATTTTATTTTATTTTAATAGTATGTTATATTATTCAATGATATTTGTTAACAAGTATATTTTATTATTTTGTAAAAATTAAAGCAATAAAAGAATGTTTCTAGAAAGAAAAACTTATAAAAAAAAAAAAGGAAGAAAGTAATAAAAGCAAAGAGAAAGGCTAAATCTGTAATAATACAACCCCCAAAATTTCAGTCAATTGAGGGGTAAAAACGTTTTCAAAACCCTCGCTGGAGCAAACCCCTTTCTCCGCCCAAAGCCGTTCTCTCTTCTTCTTCTCCTCTGTTTTTCTTTTAATATAAATGCAAACCCTAAAAATTATCTGATTCCCTTTTTCAAGATTATTATACGTAACATAACCCAATAGTTTGTTTTGTCTATCTGTGTTTCTTTGAAGACAAGGTGTCTCTTTTTTGATTTTTGATTGTGTTTTTTTATCGAGAGATGGTCGCTTCTGTTAGTACTACCAATACTACTGCTGCTACTGCTGCTAATAGTACTGGGACTAATACGACGACTCATACACTGTCTGCTAGAGTGAGGAAAACTATACAATCAATTAAAGAAATTGTGGGTAATTTCTCTGATGCTGATATCTATATGGCCCTTAAAGAAACTAATATGGACCCTAATGAAACCACCCAGAAATTGCTTAATCAAGGTCAGCTTTTTTTCTTTTTAATTTTTTATGTGAATTTATCTTTTTCTTTTCTGGGTTCTTTTTAATTTTCTTTTTTCTTTTTTAAAGTTCCTGTTTTGATTCTTTTTGTTTGTGGGGTGGTTGGGGGAGGGGTTGAAGTAAATTTACTTTGTGCTTATGGCTATTTTGAGCAATGGGTATTTGATGCTTTGCTTGTTGATTGTGAATTTGGATTCTTTTTTGGGGCGGGGGAGTGGTGATTAAGGGTTTTAGGTTTAGGCTTGCATTTTCATGTTCAGGCAATCTGCTTGAAGGTGGTTGTTTGTTTTTAAGTTGCAATGCGTATTTCATTTATGTTGTGTTTTGTGGTATTTTTATGATTTTTGCTGATTTTCAGAAGGGAAGTTTATAAAATTTAATGTGGATGACATTTAACCTGTTATCTTCAAACCTTAACAAGCAAACCATCCCCAGGAAACTAAACCATTCTGGGGTAAGTTCCGAGTTCATGAGGCTGATGTGGGAGGACTGTGCCTTTAAGGTTGCATATGAGGCAGTGTGGCCTTTGGCAAAGTCAGGGGACACCCCCACTGTTATGCCAGGAAAAATGTATTAAACAAGAGCAATATCGGGAGTTGAAAATTATCGGGAGTTCATGGGTGCGTTTGTGAAGTTTCTGTTGCTATTTTGGGTTATGGTGGATTAATTCTGTTCTTTTGCTATAGTTCCAAAGGCGAAAGCTCTTAAAAAGTTAAATTTTACTAGTATGGAAAAAGGAAAATGTGCTCCCCGTGAGCTTTAAGTGCTCTCTAGGTTTCCTAGTAGAGAAGGTCATTAGTCCGGCAGAATTCTTCAGTCCGGTAGAAGTTCAAATCTGTGTAGTCTGAGATCTAGCCTCCCCACTCCCATGTCGAGCCACTCGCTGGGTCCAAACCCTCCCCTGCTTTCCGATCTAGCCTTCCCCCTTTCATCAGTCGATCCACTCTATGGCCAATTGCTAGTGGTTCTTTGGCTTGTTTAAGTGGTTTGGCAAAAAAACCACCACTCTTTTCCTTTTTCCCCTTTATTTTCCTTTTTCTTTTGCTGGTTTGTTCACAAATAATTTGGATTTGAATCTAGTCTCAAATCCTCCTAGTTTCTCATCTTAAGCATCAATGGATCTTGGTCTAGATCAAGTGATCTAGTGGGTTTCTAATGTTAGAGTACAAGCCATTTGTAGAAGCTTGTAGTTTAGAAGATCCAAAGATTGATGGAGGAGCTGATAGAAAAGCCATGAGCAGCCGGAAATTTGGTATTGCTGGACAGGACAGCAGTTGCCCAGAAGTAGCTGATCCTTGGCCGGAAGTTGACTGATCGGTTCTACAGGACAGCAAAACGGTGAACTGGGTTCGTCGGTTGAAGTCGGAAATGGCTCTTTATGCAGACAAATTTTTTGTTTATTTAATTTTGTTGTAATAGTCTGCATTTGTTGTTTAGTTGCTCCTTAGGTGGTGATAGTTTTAATTTGTTGTTTATGAATGCTAGATTTCCTGCTTATGTATAAGCAGCAGTATTATTGAGTGTTTACTGGTTGGGTATTCACTTTCGGCCTTTGATAGTAGTTTTCAGGCCCTGATTTTGTCTATTATGTTTTCCCAGCTCTGCTGGTGTACTCTTAGTTTCTTAATGAAATGAAATGAAACTTAAACTTTCCAAAAAAAAAAAAAAAAAAAAGGCGAAAGCTCTTGTTATCAATTGTTTTGTGGTTACTCTTAACTAATACTTGAAAGTTAGATTCACACTCTCATCAAAGTACAGTTCCATTGACTATGTTTTTCTTTTCCTTATTTTTTTAGGTCTCTGTTATTTTATATCCAAATTATCATAGCGTAAATTAGTGATATTAAAATGATGTTGTAATGCCCAGATTGTTGGTTCTATTGGGTTGAAGTTCTCTTTATTATATATCTTATGGTTCTAATGTTTTTCTAGTTCCATGAGGCCTCTTGGGCTTCAGTACTAAATGCATTGTAATAATGCAGCAATTTTTTTACATGACATTTCCATCTTCTTTGATGGTAGAGCTGCATACTAGCTGTTTTCTGCATTACTTCTTCCTCTCTGACATTGCCCACTGTTTTATCATCTTTGTGTTATGGACTTTGATTATTGTCCTTGCTGCTGAAGTTAGACTGCCTGACTTGTCTCCTATTGTAGATTTTGTGTATTTCTATGTTGTATGTGGTTTTCTACTGAATTATTGCAAGTTTTTGAAGGAATAGAATCCTTTAATTACTTTTCCTTCCTCCTTGTGGATTTTTTTTTTGTTTGACAATATCCATAGTTCTTTGATAATCAAAATCTTAGTTCTAGAGTGCAAAAACTGGTCTATAGATTGATATTTTCTATGCTGATTTCATGATCAGATGGTAGTTTTTGATCTGTTATAATTTCTCATATCAAGCTTATTCTTGTTGGTTTTTGTCAGATCCATTTCACGAGGTAAAGAGAAAAAGAGACAAGAAGAAAGAGGTATGGTCTTGTATTATCTTAACTTCTTTCCATTTGGTTGCCCTCAAACCTCTCTCTCTTTCTCTCTCTCTCTCCCCTTTTCCTATTTTCTAATTGTTTAGCAATATAAACCATGGGTAATTATGTGTTTTTTTTCCCTTTTGTATATTTATTGAAGTGGCATATCATGCATGATGTTAGTATATGGAAGAAACTAAACAATTCAGTCTATTCTTGCTAAGTATTTGTTCTTATTCTCATTTTTTTTCAAGTGAAAATTTGCATCAGGTGTATGGCCATCCTTTTTTAAGGAATTTATATCTGTTTTTGTTTTTAAGCTATTTGTAGTTGTTTAGCAGTTTAAGACTATATTTTTCTGTTGAAATTCAATTCCTTCTGTTAAGGTTACTGTGCCAATTTTTTTGGTAAACACTTGCTATTATCTAACATTTTACTCATAGTTTATATGCTTATGGCCTCAGAGTATGGCTTACAGGGGCTCTGTGGATTCTAGAAAAAATTCTGAGAACATGGGCTCTGTGGATTCTAGAAAAAATTCTGAGAATATGGGCTCTGTGGATTCTAGAAAAAATTCTGAGAATATGGGCCCTGTGGATTCTAGAAAAAATTCTGAGAATATGGGCCAAGGAACAAGATTTCGTACATTTTCTGACCGCAATACGCGACAAGGAGGCTACACTCGTGCTGCTGTGCCTGGAAATGCAGGAGTCAGGGAGTTTCGTGTTGTGAGAGACAACAGAGTCAATTCAAATACAACTAAAGAATTAAAGCCTGTTCCGCAGCAGGGTGCGGCATCCAGCAGTGAGCAAGGAATTTCAACTGTTATTGAAAAGGGGTATAATTTTATTCATCTTTCTATCTGCTTTCCTCCCCTTCCCCTAATATCATATAGTAACACAAACACACACATATATTTGGTTCACATTTTTCACACTAGCATTTAAGCATTCCTGACTAGAGAGGTAGAACTATAATGAGTATTTAATATCATTATCATTTAGATTCCATTTTTGAATCCACGTAGAAAGTTGAGTTTCCATTTTGATGAGAACTTGGATAGTTGGTGGTTTGAGAATGAACTTAAGGAGAATAATTAAACAAAGAAAACAAGGAAACTTGGCTTTGATTGTTTGTGATTTTATATAAGCAATAGTTTTTCTACTTTTTACTATTTAATTGTCTTCTCTTATTTGCAGTGCAAACTTTTATGGATTGTGTAACTACAACATTGAATATGTTTGTCGTTTCCTTGCAGAAGCTCATCAGGAACTTCAGGCAATGTAAAGCATTCTGGTGTGCGGACTTTCCCTCAAGCTTCAAACGGGCCTACTGATTTACAGTCTAGACAGACCAGGGATGCTACATCAAATTTCACAGACAGGAAGGTAACGCTTGAGGAAAAACGGGCTGTGATTCCTAGTGCAACTTCACGTATACAAACAATAAAACCTAGTTCTCACAATCATCCTGCAACGCTGGCATCGAGCAACTCGGTTGTTGGGGTATATTCTTCTTCAATGGATCCTGTTCACGTGCCATCTCCTGAATCTAGATCATCTGCTGCGGTTGGAGCTATTAAGCGTGAGGTTGGGGTGGTGGGTGGTCGCAGACAGTCTTCTGAAAATGCAGTAAAATATTCATCTGCATCTAGCAATTCCTTTTCAAATTCAGTTTTGGGAAGGGATGGCTCGTTGCCAGAGTCATTTCGACATTTTCCTACAGTTTCTAAGACTGACCAAGTTAATCAACCTGTTGTGACAGAACATGCTGTGCCCAATATTTCTGTCAGCAGGCCATTCTTAGGCAATCAATATAGTAGGCCGCATCAAACAGTTGTGGGTCATCAGAAAGGTAATATCGGTAGCATGATTTCTATTTGCCCTTTGGTTATATTTTATGTGAAGTCAGATTTCTTTCTGAAAGACTATATTGCCTATTGCGTTGCTCTGCTTAAGCGCTTTGCAGTTGCTTTTAGATTTGAATTTTTTTTTTTGGGGGATGATGTCACTATATCTTCATTTGTTTAGTGGTATCTTGTTTCAGTGAGTGAGAATAGCTTCTAAATTTGTGATTACGTTTTGTGTTTCTCTTTTATAGTTGTTTCACTTAGAAATACGAGAAATTTTTCATTTGACTGCCAACTGCGGAGAAATTGGACAAAAATTTTAACGCTCGGTTTATCTTTGATAATGTAATATAATTTGCGGCATCAATGAAACTTTTCAAATTTCTTGATGTAACTGAAGAGAAAAAGGTAAAGGCTTGGAGCGGGAGGAGGAGAGAGAGGGAGAGAGGAGGCATTACTGACAATGGTCTTTTCATGCAGCTTCTCAGCATAATAAGGAGTGGAAACCAAAATCAAGCCAAAAGTCTACTGTTAGTAGCCCTGGAGTGATTGGAACACCAACAAAATCTAGTTCGCCTGCTGCTGATAATTTGAAGGACTCTGAATCAGATGCTACTGATTTACAGGATAAGCTTTTGCGAATGAACATCTATGAAAATCAGAATGTGATCATAGCCCAACATATTCGAGTCCCTGAAACTGATAGGTGTAAGCTGACCTTTGGCAGTTTTGGGGTGGGGTTTGATTCTTCCAGAAATATTCCATCTGGGTTCCAAGCAGCTGGAGTTACAGAAGATTCCAAAGCACAGTCTGCTGCAAGGTTTGTGTTTAAATTTTGTGTAGATTTTTTGATTGTGTTTAAATTTCGTGTAGATTTTTTGACTAAGTTTGGTAATGTAGAACAAAGTACAAGTATTTGCAGGGGAAAGTTGAGATAAGTAAAATCCAAAGGGCCAAATTAAGTGCCTAGGATAAAATAAGTAGCAACATATAAGTGCGAATTTAAGAGAGAAAAATAATGAGAAGTCCAAAAATTATTTAGTGACAGTTGATATGAACCTTGGAATCATGCTTATGCATGTGCTAATGTGTGTATGTAGACATAAGAGCAATTGAACATTAAGTGAATGAAATTGTGAAGTTAGTTTTCATTTTATTCGCACTAAAATTGAAATAATATTGGCAGTTTGTCATCATCTGCACCAGAGTCTTCTAGTGATGATGCTTCTGGCAACAAGCAGGTAGATTTACCAGATGAACAGGTTAGACATTCTGGATCTGATTCTCCTGCATCAGGTACAGTATCGGAGCATCAATCACCTGATAAATCTTCAAGTCCTCCAAATTTGGACAATTATGCTGATATTGGTTTAGTTCGAGACAATAGTCCATTCACCCCTTCAGAGTCACAACATCAGCAGGATCCTCCTGAACTACCAAGTTTTTCTGTGAGTTCAATCCTCTAATTGATGAAATATATTTGCTACCTTTTTATCCATGGCACAGTGCTGTTGTTTGTAGCCAGCAAATAAAGCTACTAGATGGAACTTCCCCTTGTTTTGTGTCCCTGATCTGACATAACTAATTGTTGTCTATTGGTGTGCAAGCAGACATATGATCCCCAGACTGGTTATGATATATCATATTTCAGACCATCAATTGATGAAACTGTACGTCTACCCTCAGTGCAGGAGGTAAAATTTTGAGCCATTATATTTTTTTCATGTCTGTGATATAGTGGATTGCTCCTCTCCCATTGTGTCTCCCCACCCCTCAGGGTGCATATGGATAACTGGTCTGTGTTTTGCCTATTGTTGTCAATGCATAAAGAGTAGTTGTCGGATTGTTTTGACTTCTGTTGTAAATTTTTAGGTTTATGTTGATAGCAAGTAAATTGATGTATAAAAATGAGCCTTCTAAGATCTTTTTGTTGATGTTAGTCAGAAACCGTAATTAGTGCCATTATGGGTTTGATTGACATTCAATAATTTGATGTCTACAGGCCTTGACTTCGCACACAGTCAACAGCCTGCCAACTTCATCCATACCGATGTTACAACAGCAGCAACAGCCACCAATGGCCCAAATGTACCCACAAGTTCACGTTTCACATTACACAAATCTTATGCCATATCGTCAATTCCTTTCTCCAGTTTATGTCCCGCAGATGGCCATGCCTGGCTATTCAAGCAACCCTGCATATCCACATCCATCAAATGGCAGCAGTTACTTGCTGATGCCTGGAGGTAGTTCCCATCTCAGTGCAAATGGCCTCAAGTATGGGATCCAGCAGTTTAAGCCCGTTCCTGGCAGCAGTCCCACTGGGTTTGGAAATTTCACTAATCCAAATGGGTATGCCATCAATGCTCCTGGTGTTGTTGGAAGTGCAACTGGCCTTGAAGATTCTTCTCGGATGAAGTACAAAGATGGGAATCTCTATGTTCCTAATCCACAGGTACACTTTTGATAAGTTGAATATTAATAAGTTGATGGTCTTGGTAGTTCTGCTGGACTTCAATGGTTTAAGTTGTTACACACATTGTTCATCTGATCAGCCCATTGCCAATATCATGCATTTTGTATTTGGTTGACATGATCATTGTATGCTTGAATCAAACCGTAAAATGCATGTCATATGGTGCGCAGTTCATGCATGCGTGTATACATGATATGGAACATTTCTGATGAGTAAGAAAACATATACATGCTATGGAACATCGGTTACATTTGTACCTTTGTTTTTTTGGGCCATTAACTGAGGATGATATATGAATTCGTGCAAGCTTCAGTGTGGTCTCTCGCTTGTTGCATTTTGAAATGAAGATTATTTTGACATTGCATTGGTTGGCAGGCTGAGACATCTGAAATTTGGGTGAATCCTAGGGAGCTTCCAGGCTTGCAGTCTGCTCCATACTACAACATGCCTGGGCAATCGCCTCATGCTGCTTACTTGCCGTCTCATACTGGTCATGCGTCCTTCAATGCAGCTGCAGCACAATCTTCACACATGCAATTCCCAGGCTTGTACCCTCCGCCTCCTCCAACACCTGCTGCAATGGCAAATCCACACCATTTGGGACCCGTTATGGGAGGTAATGTTGGAGTTGGGGTTGCCCCAGCTGCACCTGGGGCACAAGTCGGTGCTTATCAGCAGCCTCAACTGGGTCATCTCAACTGGACACCAAACTTCTGAAAAAGTAAATGTCAATCTAACCTCATGCTTGGAAGGGATTGAAGTAGTTATAGAAAGTTAGTTTTCTTTATGAAATGAGTAACCCACATAATCTTTTTCTATTCAATGCATATCCAATGTTCAATTTTCAATATCTTCTTTTGTCTTTAGTTGCACTCTTGCAACGACTAATTTCTCTTACCATCGTCTGAGGCTTATGAGGTGCAAATCCCAGCAATTAGCCGCCAGCTCTTTTTATTTTTTTAAAGATTTCTGGTGGTCGTACTGGTATATGCAAAAACAGTATTATTGGTTTCACCTTGAATGCATATAGTTTTTGAAATCAAGTTGTGGTTCCTATCCACGTTTCCTCTTGTTCACCTTTGCTTTATTCTTCTCTTTATGTGGTATACAAGGGACAAAGCAAGGTTCTTTTGGTTGTTAGTGTTTCCTTTATCAGAGTAAAAAGTGAGAGGAGTCGTTGTTTTGCGTCTTTGTTCTCTTTAGAGATTTACGTGCTTTCTTCCTCGGGATCACCAACTCTTTTGCTTTGCATGTTTCATGCTCTGGCACAATCACACAATTCACAGGGCTCTTCCCCACTCCCTACTTTTCCTAAAGCATGCACAGTACAATCCTTTATCTGCTTAGAAACTTTTTTTTTTTCTCCGTCAGCACCTGTTCTGTTATGTTGCACACACACCCACAAGTCTGATTATCTCAACGTGAACGGTGCTTCCAACTCATTCCTACTCTTTACAAGTCATTTCAGATTTTTTTTTTTGAGCCTTTTACGCTTTGGTATCACTCAGCTACATGATGCCATCATGAGGGAAATGATAAACGGATCTTTAATTTTCTTTTCGTTAATGATCAACCCTTTTCTCTGACATTGTTTACCGTTCATCAATCAAGGCCATCAATAAGAAGGTTCACACATTTTTTTTTTTATCAAATGAACGATTGAGGAGCTATTTTTGGTTCCAGCAACTGATGACTTCTTAATTCTTCTGAAACTGATTGCAGTAAGTGAATATTAAGACAATCGAGCTGGAACTCTTATCAAGATTTATAAGCAAAGGGCAATATTTACCTAAATTTGGTTTACTTTACATTCTTGTTTTCACCATTTTTGGTAAAATTTTGCACTCTTACACCTTTGGATATAAATTTGATAAAAAGGGTAAAAATGAGACCATAATAAGAGTAAGCAAAAGGGTGTAAATTTCATTCACATTAAGCTTTACCCCTTCTCTACTTGAAGATGTAATTTATGATACGTGAAGTTAATTGATGATAGATTTTTGATGATACGTCTAGTTAACAAAGACAAGACCCTGATATATATGATATGCCTAAGGAGTGGTTTACAGTAGAAAAAAATTGCACGTGTATGATCTGACAGATTGCCTGTTCTTGACATGCCATGAATGCTAGTGATTGTGGTCCTCTTCTTCTGATGGTCTCCTGGCAAGCATGCTCTTTTTTTTTTTTTTTTTTTTTTGGTTTAATGGCAAAAATCTAATAAGATGATTATCAACACTCGTGCAAGCTTTCAATTGTGGGCTGTGATTGTGTCATCTTCTTTATTATTTCCTTTGCCTAAATTTCAGTATCTTTGATGGGGCAGTGTCAGTAATGAGCTCCAACTTGGTTTTTCAAGTCAAGCTATTATTAGAATCCCAAAGGAAAGAAGATGCATGGATGGATATAAAAAAAGATATATATATATATATATATATACACACATTCTCTGAACCATCATTATAGAGTTCACTGGATTCTAATTAATTCGGTTCAACTTGAACATTATCACAAGGGTAACAAACATCTCTCAACAACTAATTTAATCCAACTACATCTCTATATCACAATTTTAACCCAACTGTCACTTAAATGAGAATAGTACATCATCAGTTAATTTCAACAGTTGTTAGAAAAGAAATATATATATTTATTTATATAAAAAATATCATAAAATGTGAAGAAAAAGAGCTTTCTTCAACCATTTTTCAAGATTTAAATATAAGCATTTTTTTTTTTGCATCATGATCTTAGGTGTGAAAAAAGCAAAGAAAAAATTGTGAAGAGCATTGTGAGTTGTCCACCAAGGATCACCATCACCATTTCTTTTTAAATTCTTATTTAATAGGAGGAGATAAAGGATATATTTATAACATTTTAAAGTGAGTGTTATACCGTTAAATTACTCAGAGGTTGAAACCATGACCATCTCTACTATAGTTTACGATAAACACATCAAGATGGCCCCAAGCAATTTAGGGTCTTGATTGAAGCTAGGGTTGGGTGACCCACTATTGAAATAGAGATAACACAAAAAAAAAAAAAAAAAAAGGAAAAAAATGATGGAAGCATGCATGCATGGTCCTTCATAAACCATGATTTCTATGAGGAGAGGATGGAGCTGTGGCATGAAAGAGTTGTAGGCTAGGCATGCACGATTAATTTCAATTTGATGATATGTTTATTTATTCTACGTCCATTGTGGAAGCCATCAAATAAGCATTGAGAATAGGTTAGTTTTGTGACCCATGGATTCATGACTAATCAAATCAAAGCATTACCCTTTCTGGTTTCATCACCAATAATTTTACGCCCTACAACCCCCCACAAGTGTATGCATGCCCAATGTATTTCTTCCTCTCTTTTTTTTTTCTTTAATTTTTTAATTTTTTATTTTTTCGTCTAAATCACCGATATTCAGAACTCACTATATTCTAACTAATCTAATTTGACCTAGGCAGTAACATAAAAGCAATAAAAAATCTCATAACAACTATTTTAATGTAACTTTATACAACTAATTTAATTTTTTATTTTCTAATTAGCTAGACTATACAATAAGATAATTCTTATTTTTATTTTATTTTTTATCAAAATATCGAGTTAAAAATTTACTTAAAATTTTAGGTAAAATTGAGCGTAAACTAGAGATGATTTTGGGTCGATGTGTATATATATATATAAAATACAAATGAATTAGGAAAAGGCTTGTAGAATCTAATTGAATTATACACGTCCTTATCATTGCAATTGTCATGTAACCATTTTGAGACAATTTGTTTAATTATATATACTTAATATTGAGACAATTTGTTTGGTAGCAAAAAATGGAGAAATATTTTCACTAATGTGCAACAAAATATATAAAGGAAGAACACTTTTGGTTGTCCTAGTATTACTAGCACTCATGATTTAGGCATAACAAATCAATGAAATTCATATGCACTAAGACAATTCTAGTAATGTGCTAGCAAACAATGAATTTGTGATATGTCAAATCTTTAAATTTGTGTGAGATGGTAGTCTACATCCATCCACTAAATGGTATCTTTTGATTCCTTCTTATGTGGGATGATGGAAGTGGAGAAATGGGTAGCTAACTTTACATTGGTTATGGCTAGTCAAATGTACAATTTTATTAGGACGGTTTTGGGTCCCTAAATTTGTCATTTCAATCGATGATCTGAATGGAATCTCTCCTCTTGCTTACATCCTATGTCTCTGCTATACAATATACTTGACAACCATTGAAATGAAAAGAATCTCTTAACCTCTTTACAAATCTAATCCTTATAGTACTATGTCTAGGGTAGCCCCTTTCCCTTTTTTCCTTTCGTCCATTACTTACAATTCTTTGATTTCATTATTCTTACCAAGCTTATTAGAGACAATTTTGTTTTAATTAATAAATGTCGATGATTCCACGTTTGAAAGTAATGTTCTTTATTTAAATTAAATAAAAATAAAATTTTATAAATTGTTGATAACAACATTTGAACTCCATGTTTCAGAATGTTTTTAAAAAGATGTTAAATCACTTGGTGATTAAAAACATACTAATACCAAGTAGAGGAAACAATGAGAATATATAATATTACTTTGTTTTTTTTTAAGATTTTCAATTTCAATAGGAATAATAGTAATGAAAATTGAAATAAAAAACATTTTACACTAATTTTTACATCATGTAATGTAGTATAATAATAATGATATTATTATTATTATTATTATTATGATCTAATAGCGAATAATAATGAAGAATTTTTCTTGTGTTTGAAGGAAGATAAAGATATATAGAAAAAGAAAAGAAGGAAAGAAAGGGAAAGAGATGGAAGAAGAAGATCAACATTGCTTTGCACTTGCACTTACACATATACTCAAGTTACCTTTATTAATGATCGAAGCTTTTTCTTTAATACAAAACTTTGCTTAAATAAATCACACTTTTCCACTTTCTAGCACACAAATTCCTTGTCCTAGCTAGCTATACCTCATCCTTTTCTGTCATCTCTCTACATATATAATGCATATTAATCAAATCACATCATCATCTTAATCTCATAAATAAACTTTTTTCTTTCCAATCACCAATTCCTAATAAAATGCCTCTTCTCTTCTCTATCTTTGTATATTGTATTAATTAGTGTTAGATTAATTAATAAATGGGAATGGAATAAAATCAAAATCTTTCTTTTGCTCTTTGGCTATATATATATATGTATTGAGTGTAGTTTCCTAGCTAGCTTCTTCTCTCCAAAAAGTTTAGGAGCCACGAGTGCAATGATTGTGCAAATTAATAAGCACGCACCCATCTCCCACTAACTACAATATATATATTTATGCCTCTTTAATTTGCTTTCTAAAACTTAAGTTAACTAACAAATTATGAGACTTGTGAACGAATATAGTTCCATTCCTGTTGGTCTAGCTATCCATATCATATCACCTTATGCACAATATTCTTTTTTTTTTTTTTTTTTAACAACTGGGAGGTCAAGGGGAGAATGAGAGATTGAATTTATGATCTCACCTTACAATGTTCATTACCTGAACCACTAGGCTATAAAAGAGGACCCTTATGTACAATATTTTCTTTTTTTTTTGAACAACTGGGAGATCAAGGGAAAAGTGAGGGATTGAATTTATGACCTCACCTTATAATATCCATTATCTGAACCACTAGACTATAAAAGAGAACCCTTATGTATAATATTCTCGTATATATACATATTCTGTTTCAAAATGCATTAGGCAGATCAACACAGCCACAATGCATTATTTAACTGCTTATGTTGTTTGACCTTGAGTTTAGAGGAAGTTAGGACTGCCACTAGGCAGGACTAACTGAATTACCGAGCCAATGACTGATGGAATATTAAAAGAAATAACTGAGTCAAAAATATATATATATTTTCCTTTTTTAGGTATTACACTTCCTCAGTCGAGCACCTCTAAATTCCTAAAATTAAATCTAAAATTTGCATTATTTGTCTAAGAAAGAAATCACAATATAAAAACATTTTCTAAATTCACAACCTAAATATCTCTTTGTAGAGAAAGTAGGAATCAGATTCAGAAAAAATTATTCATTATGTAGTTTTTTTTTTTCTGTATGTTTCTGTACGTATAGGAGCTTTTTTTTTATTTTTTATTTTGTGTTCAATAACTCTGTTTTGGGAGTTATTGATTGGATGAGACAAATGCCAATGACAGGTACCACTCATTCAGTTCTCTCTTTTTTTAATAATTAAAAAAATTTAATTTATATATAAATGGGATTCGGATAAACCCATTAGGGCGACCCAATCTATATTCTAACAGTACCATTTACAGTTACTCTTACAATGCTATTGTCAAATGCGTCATTCGACTGTGCGGACATGAATATCCTCTTACCCCATCATAACATCCTACACTCGTTTTACTTAGTCTAATATGCTAATCTTCTCTCAACTCACTCACTCATTTGCTTTCGGATTGCTTGAAACCTTGCGAAATTTTTAAAAATTTAAAATGTTAATTCCACAATTTTAAATAAAAAAAAATATATAAAAAAAATTTACATTTTTTCTATACTTATTTTTTTACTCATATATTTGGAGAAAAGATTTAATTATAGCTATCGTCTATATTAATCTAAAAATTATAAAACCTTCTTCGCATGAAGTGATAAAAAGAAAAATTTGATTCTGTAGAATGATTACAAAACCAACCACATGATTACTATATCTGCAGCTGAAGTAGACTTGTACACAGTTAAATTGGTAGAAAGAAGCTAAAAAGATGCACATACTGAAATTGGAGTACCACCACTGAAGGTTAAATGGTGAGAATTATGATTACCATGAATATTGAAAGATAAGGTGAAGTTATTAATTATCAATTAATTGGATTTTGTGCACTATTACTAATGCAATATGAGGACCAATGGTGTGCACCCATATGCACTGCATAATAATCATGCTTTTTTACTTGCTAATGAAATTGCAAATCCATAATCATAAATTGTTAATTATCATCTTGGTAAATTTGATATATGTATAATATTATATAAATATATGGCAAATGGCATGTTGCTTGCTTCCATGTTCATTTCCTGTTCACCATATCAAGTGCATAATTATATCCTTTGATTTGCCATCCACATGGGCAACAACAAAGGCAAAATTTTCTAATATTAAAAAAAAAAAAAAGAAAACAATTCACCAATCAAGATTGCTAAATTATATTTTATCAAAAAAAAAAAAAAAAGATTGCTAAATTATATTATCATCATATATTTGTTTCTTTCTTTTCAATCACTCCCATACTATCTTTATTATTTTTATTTTTTTTTTAAAATCCCAAAACATTAGTGTAATATATATATATATATATATATATCATGACAATTCACCCATTTAGTCAACCCATTTCAACAAACATTTTGTTGTGTTTCTAAAAAAAAAAAGAAAAAATTCAAAAAATTTGGGCAAAACTTTAGTGAAATTTAATACAAAAGGGCAGCATTATTGCTGTTCATTTGATTGCTTAATGGGGTTTCAAGTCAAAGCATCCAAGGAGCCGCATTACTTGACTGTACAAATAGGTAAAATATATGTATATGTATAGATTTGCTTGTGCATTAATAATGCTTTAATGCTTTAATCTCAACAAAGTAATCACTTGCACTGAATCAATCAAATTATTCATTAAAATGTAAGTATATATATATATATATATATATGATGTCCTGGTATTCGATAACTATAAGAACTTCAACTATTTTGAAGTTTGAGTCAGATGAATCTGGAAAGGAGAATCTAAACTCGTTAACACTTGAACTCATAGATGTTGAATATTAATTCATAAATATTAAACAATTTTTGAGAAAAATAAACATTGAACATTGGCTTCATATTAGTCAAGCTAAAACTAAATTATATAGACAAAATATTTAAATAAATTGAACTAAATTATATAGGCAAAATATTTAAATAAATTGACAATAATACTTGATTTAAGAGAAATAAAACTCTTATATTTGAAGCTAATTTAAATTTTTAAGATCATATAAAGCTTGAATTTTCAACTAGATTTATAACTCTATGACTTTGATGAAATATGAGATATCAATTTGATGCACTCATAAAAAACAAACCAAAAAAAAAAAAAGCACTAGCCAAATATCTTGTAAAATAATCATACACATTAATAAGCTATATATCCATTCCACCCACATTCTTTTTCTTTTTGCAAATGCAAGAAAAAGCAAGGATCTTATGTCACTTCATGTGAAGGAGGCAAAGTTATAATAAAAGCACACTGTAACATAAAAGGAAAAAAGTGATTTATTATCGACGTCTGTCAGTTGAGTGACAAAAAATTTAATTTTTTTTAAATAAAGAAGACTTACTGTTCATGCGTCATTACTCAACAATTGTTGATTGAGTAAGATCCATGAGCATGCTTATACATACACACCCTTAACCACAACTAAATGATATGGGTCTTAAAGTGACCAGCCTCGGTCAAGCCGGAACAACCACACCTAAATGCACATGTATTTTTGCTTTTTTTTTTTTGAAACAAAAAAGATTTACTGTTCATATATCATTACTCAGGTAATTGCTAACTGAGTAAGACTCTTGAACATGTTTATACACACATCTAGGGGTGTCAAAACGTGTTCACGGGTTGTATTCGTGTCGTGTCGACCCACTCTGGTGACACGATTAAGGTCAACACGAACACGATCCGTTTATTAATCGTGTCAACACGAACACGACACGATTAATAAACGGGTTACACGTGTTGAACCCGTGTAACCCATTTATTTAAATGGGTTATGCGGGTCAAAAAAATTGACACAACCCATTTAACATGTATAAAATTTATTACCTAAAAAAATATCATTTTTCACAAAAAAAAAAAATTACAATAATAACCATAGTTTAACAACTTACATAATACACATAATTTCCATAAAACCTAGTAAAATTCATATGTTCTTCTAATTGACATAAAAAAAAAACAAATAAAGTTAATAATACATGATCAATATTTAAAATAAGTGAAATTTTTAGGGGTTTTTAGTGAATGATAAATAAGTCCAATATTTAAAATAAGTGCAATTTTAAAATAAGGGAAATGAATGATGAATGT
>CATIWK010169767.1:0-28408 GCA_949634005.1 Mallotus japonicus
GGGACTCCACAAAGCGCTGGATTGCCATAAAATGCTGATGGGTCATTGAATTTCTGAAGCCCTGCAGGAATCTTTCCTTCCAAGTTGTTGTATGATAAGTTCAACTGCTTCAAGGAATTCAAAGAACCAAGGCTTTCAGGACTTGATCCTGAAAGTTGGTTGTGTGATAGATCAAGTTTTTCCAAGTTCTTCAAGTCTCCAATCTTATCAGTTATCTTCCCACTTAGTTAAGTATGCTCAACAAATCTTAGAAAAGTTCAAGATGGAGAACAGCAAGAGTATTAGTACTCCATTGGTGTTGAATGAAAAATTAAGAAAAAATGATGGTGCTGAAAGAGCAGATGAGAGAAAATTTAGAAGCTTGGTTGGTTGTTTATTATATTTAAGTGCCACCAGACCTGATCTTATGTTTGCAGCAAGCCTTCTCTCAAGATTCATGGTGAATCCTAGTATATTACATTATAAAGCTGCTAAAAGGGTGCTGAGATATGTTAAAGGCACAAAAGACATGGGAATTTGGTTTAAGAAGGCTGAAGGGTCAAAGCTAATTGGATATACAGATAGTGATTGGGCTGGTTCGGAAGAGGATATGAGAAGCACATCTGGTTATCTATTCACACTTGGCTCAGGTGTGTTCAGTTGGAACTCAAGAAAGCAGGACATTGTTGCTTAATCAACTGTTGAAGCTGAATATGTTGCAGCTGCTGGAGCAGTTAATCAAGCTATCTGGTTAAGAAAAATCATGAATGATCTATCTCAGAAGCAAAGGGGTCCTACTACAATTTTGTGCGACAACCAATCAGCCATTGCTATTGTGAAGAATCCTGTTTCCATGGCAAAACAAAGCACATGAAGATCAAGTATCACTTTGTAAGAGATGCTGAAAAAGAAGAAGAAGTGAAGCTGATTTATTGCTCTACTCAAAATTGGCTAGCAGATATCTTAACCAAAGCATTGCCCAAAGCAAAGTTTGAAACATTCAGAAAATCACTTGGTGTTTCCAGCAAAAGTGTCAAGGAGGAGTGATAAGGCTGTTACACTTTTGCTGTCACAATAGCAAACATATTTTGTTCTTTTTGTTTTAGTTAAAATGTAATCATAGATATGTAAAATATCTAGCTGAATTTAAGGGGAAAAGCCAGATAATTCTAGAAAGATATGCAAGTTGTGGTGGAGCTTAAAATTAGCTCAATGTTTGGTAACTAATCTGCAGTAGTTGGTGTAGCAGTTAGTTCCTTTTTGTAACTTTATATATGCTGATATTCAGTAATGAAAGTGTGTATTTTTGCCTCATTCTTGCTTGTTCTTTCAACTCTTAGAACTTTTCAAATCTTTCAGTTGATTTCGTGTTACCTTCTTATGGACTTCCAGTCATTGTAGGAGAAAGGATGGATATGCTTAAAAAGGACAGCAGAGCCTACACCAGCTACACTCACTAAATCATCAACATGGCCAGCATTTCCATTGCTGAAGTCTAAGAAAAGTTCAGTTTCAGCCTTCGTTCTGCTTCTGCCAGAGAAGAAGCAGCGTGGGAGAAGCTGGTGCTGTGCATGCAGCCATTGAATTGCTTCAATTTGTTGTTTGATTGGTACCTGCATAGCAATTCATCAACCTATTTCAAAACTCCTAAATCAAAATATCCATTTTTTAATTGCTACAACAAACCTTATAAACAACCTGATTTTAATGATTCCATCCATATTGATTAAAATTAGTCAAAATTTTTATAGCTACTGAATTCAAAGTTAAATACGAAAAAAAATTTCATTAAAATTAATCAAAATTTTTATGGTTAACGAATTCAAAGTTGAAAATGAAAAAAAATTTAATTCTCAATAACGTTATACTATATTTATATATAATTAAAAATAAGTATATATAAATAAGGGTTATGCTTTGTATCGCGAGTAGCGACGGGAGCAGTCCCGTCGCTACTCAGCGATTTTACTAAAAACTCCCTCCCTATGGTAGATGATCCCCTGTATTGGGGGATAAAAATGACTTTTTATTAAAAAAAATTTTGTTTGCGGGCCCATAACATGGTTAATGAAATTTTCCTTGAGTCAAAATCTTAGTCAGCATTTATTTCAGCCGAAGGCCTTGAAATGGACTTGAACTCCTTCAAGCTCTTCAACCTTACCCACTAATCCATTATACATCACTCCATGCTCTTTCCGTCTCCACTAACTATAGATTCTCCTAAAAAAACTACTGGTAATGTCCAACATTTTCTAAAAACGAAAAACTTTGGTAATTATTATCGACTACCCACCCCTTAAAATCTCTCCTCCACTTCTTCATATCTCCTAAAATTATATCTTATAAATATCTTTCCTCTGACATCTTGGTAACTTAAAAGTTAATATCAGATAGTTTAAAGAATACGTATACTAACAAAAGGAACACCACTAGCCCATTCTAACATTCTCTATTTTATAGTCCTCACAATTCATTTAAAATTCGTTTTATAAAATTCTTGCAACCCAATTTATCAATAATAAATAAAAAATTTTAAAAATATGTGCAATCAGAGATTGAGAATCTTAAAATTTTGGCTTTTATTATGATATAGACATGTATATTTATGCAAATAAAATTAAAAATTATTAAATTTATTTTTATTTAATTACAACTATTGATATAGTCTATTATTTTAAACCATCAATTCTTTCAAAATTAATTATTATAAACATTTTAACTTTAATTAATTTTGGTAAAAAAAAAAATCTAACTCCGCTCCTCCATGCAGCGAGTCCACAGTTTTTTTTTTTTTTTGGGTACAAAACGCAGCAAAAGCAGACACAAAACTACATCAATGTCTACCAGTCCACAATTTTGACAAGGGAGGAAGATGTCGTTCACCCACCTCCCATTCAATGCCAACCAACCACGTGGCATAAACCCATTTCTCCGCTAAGGTTTTAGCCCATTTCAGATAAGAAATCAAGAAACAATACATTAAAACAACGCATTATCTTACTGAATTTGGCATTGCCAAGTCCAAGAACTTACCTGAAGACGTATAATCCCTGAAGCATAAAGTGGTGGATTAGCTTTCATATCAGAAATGGCAGAATTCAGAGCCTCCATAGCCGTTGCAGGAGATGCTACTGCAGGAAATGTTATAGTTTCAATGGTTCCAACAGGGACTCTAGTGTCACTTTGGCAACCATTCATAGATAGTGAACATGACTGATACCTGTGCTCTATCTAAATGTAACATATCAGCAAAACGTGTTAGATTCTTTACTAAAAGAAGAAGAATTTGAGAGAGTGTTGTTGAAGTGGGTGCTTACATGGCGAAAAATATGAACTGGTGATTGCTTAGTGGAAATTGGTTGGCCAGAGAAATTGCATTTAGCTGATTCTAAGTTGATGAAACGTGCAAGGCAATAATGCTTGGCTAAAGCAGCAGTTGCCATGATATAGAGATACAGAAGATGAACAGAGACACAAAAAGCAGAGTTCACTTCTGCTGGCAATGCTGTATGATATGGTAATGGGATGAACCAAATGTTCAATGCTTGACGTTTTATAGCTGTGAATTTTGATTTGGTTTCAGTTCCAAAAAAAAATTGACTTGGATGTTACACTGACACTGACACATATTAAATGAATATAAATAGCACATACATATTAACTTTGATATTAAAGATGTGAAAACTGAAAAAAAAATAACGCCATTCTTTAATTATTTTCAAGAGACCAGTTTTGTTCTTTAATTTTCCCAATATGATCATGAATGCATTGGAAAATTCATTAATAGAAGCCCATGTTTGCTATTATTTTTTTTCTGTTTTTCTAGAAATTTAAGTAAGGAAAATTTCACCTATATATACTGTTAGATGTGTGACGCATAATTTCAGTATTTTACATTTTAACAATAAAAATATAACATTTGTGTGTATACATAAAATATGACATATATGTATCAGAAATTTAACCCATGCCTATATTATATTTTTTTCTACAAAAAATTTTTCCAATTTAAATAGTGTAATTTTAGAAGGAAAATGACAGAACTAAAAAAAATGGTGTACTTGACTATAATTTTTCCTATTCAAATCCATAATATTTTTGAATTGTTCTTTTAAATAATAATTTAATAGTACAACCATGAATTTGTTTAAAAAACTGAAAAAAATGTGATATTTAACGTATAGTGTTACATTAAGCATTATATTGCTCATATATTTTATTAAAAAAAATCATGTGAACAAAACATCATATATTGGAGTTAAGATAATAAGAAAAATATGTTAGAAAATTTGTAAAAAATATTGAAAATAGTAATTTTTTTGCTTGTAAAAAATCATAAACTTTTTGTTGAAATTGATATGCATATAATTTTCATTATAATACCATCTTTAACATAACTTTTGAAATAAATATGATATTGGAGTTTATTGAATAAATATAGAGCGAAAGATTTTATAACTTTTAAGATATTGGAGTTAACTAAACAGAAAAGATTTGATAATATATTTCAGTTAGGTGATATGCATCTACTCCAAATGTAGATTTATCTATTGCATTTCACATTCTTCAAAATTTAATGTATGTATGTTGTGATATGTTATTTCCTGATTACAAGTTTAATGCATGTGTGTTATGTAATATGTTATTTTCTGATTACAAGCTATAGGTTCAAGATTCACCAGCAATTTTCATTAAAATTTGGGTGAAATTGTACGGTACATCACAATAGCATAGTTGATCTATAATCAATCGACAGTATAGTTTTATTCTTTAAGACATTCTTTGTTTAAAATTGTTTCTCCAATTTTTGGTTTTTGAGTACGTGCCAAAAGATTGTTGGTTGCGAGCGTGCCAAAGGAGAAATTCCTCAAAATAAAAACCTGACTTCTTTTCAGACGGATAGTGGATTCCCAAACTCCTTTACCACAATTTGTTTGGATTTAAAGTAGATGAAAATTAAAGAAACTATTGAAAAATATTAAGGGAAATTGTATTAATTTAAAAGCTTAATATAGAGCAAGCTAAAGAAAATGACAGTGCTAAAATGATTGGCTAATGATAATTGAAGTAGATAATTGTATATGTGTGTAGATGTTGATGTAGATCCTGTTGATCTGTGTCTTTCCCTTGCTTTTATAGGCAGTCTTTACTTGCAGGTTACTCCTTGTTTATTAATTCCTCAATTCTATAAGCTTCAAGTATCTTCCTCTCCAGCTCAAGAGTCTCTGCCCTGGGAAAATAAATGTACGTCACTCTCAGACACCTTCTTCTCCAAGCTTGATCTTTTTCCCTAAGGCATTCTTATCTGGAATCTCCAGAATCTTTCTCTTCATCAATGCACAACAATTCAAGGGTCATCCGAAATAAATCCGCGTAGCAGTTCTTGTCTCCAGAACCTTCTGCAAGCTAAACTAGACTGGGTTTTTTCACTTATTTTTGGGCTTCAGAATTTTTATTAAATCAAATGGCCCTTAGATTAATAGCCTTAATTTATTTTAACCAAAAAGTTAAATTATGGCACAAACAAAAATATAATCCCTAATTTAGCATCAGTGAATTTCACTTGCATTTTATGTTTTATGTTTTTATTTTTCAGATTTTAGATAATACCTAGTTATCTATCTGCGAATTGCACGGAGTACAAATAATATATATATTTCAAAATTATAAATTAATCAAATAGTTTATAATAGCATAAACTTAAAAAATTATTATAATAATTTCATTTGATTACTTTTTATTAATAAAAATAAAAATTAATAAAGAATCTAAAATAACAATAATAATTAAATAAAGAACCTAATTGTTCATTAATTTATTTATTTTAAATTTTAAAATTAAAAAATTTAAAATGAATGAAAAAAGAATATATATATATATATAAAAGATAATATATATATATATATA
Organism: Mallotus japonicus; assembly: GCA_949634005.1. Lineage (NCBI taxonomy): Eukaryota > Viridiplantae > Streptophyta > Magnoliopsida > Malpighiales > Euphorbiaceae > Mallotus > Mallotus japonicus. The sequence continues at coordinate 5,887 of CATIWK010169767.1, forward strand.
TAAGTGCTGAACATAATTTATCATAAATAGTTACATATAATCATTAGATATGCAGTTGATAAAAATAACAAATAATAATGATCGATAAGTTTAGGCCTATTGTTTTAAGTAATTTTTTGTTCAAAGTCATCACCAAGATTCTTGCTGATCGCCTATCTCAGATTGCATCGCGTGTTATTTCTCCTTCTCGGTTTGGATTTGTTAAAGGGCGCCAGATGTCAAATTGTATTGCAGTTGCTTCAAAATGTTTCAATCTTCTTAATTATTGGTGTTATGGTGGTAACATGGCCATGAAATAGACATACGAAAAGCTTTTGACTCCATGGATTGGAGTTTTATTCAAGCTGTCTTGTTAAGCTTTGGCTTTTCTAATCAATTTTGTGCTTGAATTTCTGCCATTCTTTATTCAGCAAAACTCTCTATTTTGATATATGGTTCTCCTAAGGGTTACTTTGGTTGTTCTAGAGGGGTTTGTCAGGGCGACCCACTTTCCCCTCTTCTATTTTGCTTGGCGGAGGAATTTTTAAATAGAATGTTGGCCAAGCTTTTTGCTGACAATTCTATAGTCCCTATGTATGCAGGAAATAGTGTGTCTTGCCCGACCCATCTTCTGTATACTGATGACATCCTCATTTTTTGTAGAGCTACAAAATCTAATGTTAACATGCTTTCCAAAATTTTTCCTCATTATGGTGACTTGTCTGGCCAAAGAGTGAATTGGAATAAATCTGAATTGTTTTTGGGCAATAGCATTCCTTCAGTTTGTGCTTCTCATCTTCGCACAAACATAGGTATGCCCAATGGTTCTCTTCCCTTCACCTATTTAGAGGTTCCGATTTTCTTTGGGGCTCCTAAATCTCAGTGGTTAAAGCCAGTAGCTGACCGTATTCTTTTGAAATAAATATGATATTGGAGTTTATTGAATAAATATAGAGTGAAAGATTTTATAACTTTTAAGATATTGGAGTTAACTAAACAGAAAAGATTTGATAATATATTTCAGTTAGGTGATATGCATCTACTCCAAATGTAGATTTATCTATTGCATTTCAAATACTTCAAAGTTTAATGTATGTATGTTATGTGATATGTTATTTCCTGATTACAAGTTTAATGCATGTGTGTTATGTAATATGTTATTTTCTGATTACAAGCTATAGGTTCAAGATTCACCAGCAATTTTCATTAAAATTTGGGTACATTCTTTGTTTAAAATATAATCCCTAATTTAGCATCAATTTCATTTGCATTTATGTTTTTTATTTTTATTTTTCAGATTTTAGATAATAGCTAGTTATCTATCTACGAATTGCACGGAGTACATATAATATATATAGTTTAAAATAATTAATTAAATAATTTTAATAAATTATAAATTATAAATTAATCAAACAGTTTATAATAGCATAAACTTAAGAAATTATTATAATAATTTCATTTGGTTACTTTTTATTAATAAAAATAAAAATTAATAAAGAATCTAAAATAAAAATAATAATTAAATAAAGAACCTAATTGTTCTTTAATTTATTTATTTTAAATTTTAAAATTAAAAAATTTAAAATGAATGACAAATATATAAATAATTGTCCTTTAAATCTTGAATTTTGAACTCAAGATGATATAACTCATGTAGAACGATAATACAATTCATATAGAACTGGATTCAAATCCATGATGATACAATTCACATAGAATCAAATACAGATTCTCTAATTGTTTATGGGTGTAATTGGATTATTCAAAACTAAAAAAAAAAAAATTACAAAAAAAATAAAGAAAGAAATTTATTACGAATTATTAGATTTGTACTGGAATATATATATATTAGATTAGTATTTGAGTAATTTGAAGTAGAAAGAATTTAAATATTACCAAATTAACACTAAAGATATATATAACAATATTTTAGTAGAAATAGAATAGAATTTCAAACGTGATTAATTTTTTTAATATTTTATTTAAAAAATATTATAAATTTTAAAAAATTTACACATCAGCTTTTTTAAAAAGTATTAAAGTATGAAAAGTAAGAACTCAACATTTAATATTTAATATATATAAATATTTTTAAAAAACTTTTTTTAAAAATATAAAAATTAAATATCAGCACTTAAAAATTGCTGTTTCTCAATCACTCTACATAAGATTGCCCAAAAAGGTAGATAACAGCATTTTATTAGCTTTTCATTTCTACCTATTGAATAGCTTACATAACAAGAATACATGTGGGCAAAGAATACAGACAAAGATTGTGTGAATACTGTAGAAAATATAAAGAACTGCTTAAAGGTGTGTGAATACTGTAGAAAATATAAAGAACTGCTTAAAGGTGGAAATGTTCTACATGTTTATTCCTCCTCCAAATCAACTCTACCAATCCGCCTTTTCCTTTTGTCAAAAACAGCTTTAAATGATTCCTTCTCTGCACGGAGTCGTTCTTGGAATATACCCTGCCTCCTCGACTCGCCAATACCTAGGGTTGATGTTGGGCTTCCCTCTTCGGATAATGGGTTCGACTTCTGCATGTGTTCAGAGCATTATATAGATAACATAAGTTGGCTTTGATGGAAATCATGTATAGATTGGCTTTGATGGAAATATGTATCTGCAAATGCGAGTAGTGTGTTCTTGCAAGTGAAATCAAGCGAACAAATTAATGAACTCCTCTTTCATATAAATAGACTGACAAAAGAAGGCAACTTTTCCACCAAAAGTTAAAATAAATGAATAAATAATTTTAAAAAAAATTAAATGTATCAGCTGCAGATGAGTGCAAGTACCAAGTATTAAAACTGAGTTTTATGCTGCAAGGTTGGACATAAAAAACACAACTTACCAAATTGTATCCAGCACCTGGTCCAATCACTAAAGACTTAATCGTCTTCTTTGCCGTGCCTATAGAGAATCCAGTATTCCCAACCTGGACAAGCATAATGATGGAGAGGGAAAAAAGTTGCACTGAGATTAAAATTCGCATGATGTAATGCAGGCAGTCGATTTTGGAAAAATAAGCACAAAATCAACGCCAAAGCAAGGTAATGCCAGTTAATTTTTTAAAAATCAACATCAAATTGGGGAATGCAAGTCGATTCAGAACATTAAGGCTAATGAAGAAAACAGCATAATTTCACACCGCCAAGAGAGATACCTAATGAGATTTTCCTCTCCAGGTCAGACATCATGTTTAACACAGAAAACAAAATGCCATAGCTAATGAGATGTATGTGAATAACTAAAGCTTAGGGGTACTGCAATTAGCTTCGATGCCAGCAACAATACAGAAGGGCCTCCACGAGAACATATGCAAGATTTAGATAAGTTTAGGCCCAGAGGCATCATGCCTTAAACTTGCTTGTAAAACGGCTTCCTAAGTCAGGTGCTTCTCAGCATAGCAAAGCCATCCAGCTTGTAATCTCTTTAATTAATATTTGTTCAAAGTTTAGTCATTGACATCCAGTATGGTCAATAAAAGAGGAAGGGCATAATCTTAACACCACAAAAGCATAAGTCCTAAACACGATAATTACCTGGTCACTCCATCGCAGAGACTTTCCTTTTTTTCCATACGCTTGAATTAACCCAGAAAGAGCATTCAAATTGCCCTCAATGCCTCGAGATCCTTCTGTATCTTCTTCATCTAAATCATCTGACCATTTACTTTTATGTAATTCTTTCACTCCTGTAAGATGGTCCTCTTCTTCATCCCATTCCTTTCCACCTTTAGCAGGAAATGAAGTTCAAATTATAAAAGTCCATAGAAGAGCTGAAGAAGTTTTGATGTTGACAGAAATTTAATATAATAATTGCTCAATCAGAAAAAAGATGACAAGGTAATAATGATAAAATACATCTTTAATATATAACACCAAATGAAACCCAATCAAGCCAAACTACATTGTGATCCTGTGAAGAAGATAATAGAAATGTACCTTGGGGTGCATCATCCTCCAAGGGAGGGGGTGTGCTCTTCTCAGCCCTTCTTTCCTGCAGTCCAGATGGGTTATCATCAAAGGTTCCATCACCGGCATCCATATCAACCTAAAATATTTGACATTAGAATGAATCCAAGTCAAAATGGGTTCTGTCATCCCCATGCTACAGAACAAATGTGCAAGATGTTTACATCATAACCATATAACAAACAAAGTCATGGTATTTAGTGTAGTTTTGCTCAGGCCTATGCTCAGATTAAATCCGCAATGATAACTATAACAAGTCTTGCGGAAAATTTCACTTTACATTTTTACTTCTTAATATCCTATATTATATTTAATACAGATATTGAATTTTTCCGATTTATTAGGAGGCTGTATTAAAAATTTCAAGCATAAATCAAATATGATATGGCATTCAGTTACCTCTTGAATTCCACTTTCCTTCAGGTCATCCCCATGGAATAATGACTGTCACACCAGTAAAATAGCAGATGATTAATAGTAATATCCATACATTTTACCCAAAAGTAAGATAAGGTACTTGTTTTCTTAAACTTATAATTTTAATGAACTAATTGGCAGATAACTTTGTTATGATGGAAGCCTAAGTCAGGTCTAAACTTGTTTACTAATTACTGGGCTGTTTTGAAATTTCACTGATATCCAACAGATAATTAATGAAAGCTAACATAATCATACCTTCATATCCAGTTGCAAGTATAATGTTGGAGCTTCTTCCCACTGCCGAGCCATGGTTTTTATTTCATCTAGCGTAAACCCATGTACATTCCTAGCCGCGCAGCCCTAAAATCCAGAGTGTTATCAACATGAAGCTAGGAACTCCAGCCCAATTTATGATTTACACATGTTCTCATTATAGACAGTATGATATTAATTTCCAGAGTAACTAAAAATATTAAAAGCACACCCAATCTCATCAATGAAATAAATTACAACTTAGAAACTAACCGCAGGATCTTTATATGTAGCTTCTGATATGTAAACTTCATAGCCAGATCTCTGAAAAAGCAAACAAATGGCAGTAAGCAAGGCATTCAAACCCATAATGAAACTGAGTTTTCAATTACAAATTACTAGTACAGTTATAAATCCCTTCCCTCTACTAACAAAATTTCAAGCCTCTGGAATTGCTAAAGGGTGCATGCTGCAGGCGGTGGGCACTTAATTTTAAAAGAGAAGGAGAAAGAGAGATGAAAGGGCAGGAAAACATGAATGGAACACAGATTAAAACATAACGATTTATTGGCAACCAAGCAAATATTTTGAAATTATTTGCCAATTTCAAAACATTAAGTGCTGAACCCACCAAAGAGCCTCAAAATGGATAAAACAAATTCAAAAGCATTTCTTAGTTGTTATCATTCATTGATCATCATCCATCAAATGTTTGCATATAACATGGCATTTTAAGAAACAAAATGATGTTAAAGAGGTACAGGATGTAAACAGATTGGACACGCAGCTATACATTTTTCAGCTAACTAACATAGACACAATGACAGAAGAAGTATTTGCAACATTTTCAATATCAGCAGCCATGTTGTACGAACTAGGAAATATCTAAATATTATCCAGATAAAGTGACTGTTTCTGAATTCTAACAACCTTAAATTCAGAAAACAAGATATATGAGACATGACATATTGAGGCCTGATCATTTGGTTACTGTATAGTCTAGAGATTTATAGCTCATTCAGAAACACAAAGTGCAATTTTTCAAGTGATTCCTATGAAGAGGCAACAGAAAAGAAAAAACATATAAACATGTTGGCAGAAACAATAGAGAACATTGTAATTACTGCAATGGGTAACTAAATATAATTATCAGCTAATAATTTTTCTAAGCCACGGCAACAGTCATTCAATGGCCTTCAATTTACTAATCTAACAAGGTTGTTTCACCTAGGAATTTATGAGAGTAAAATTACTTATAAATGGTGAGTATTTGGTTGGATGACTATGGACATCATTTGTGATAAACAAGGGAAAAGAAACTTATAATTTCAACAGGAAATCAGAGCACAACCTACAAAGAAATAGAACTAAACACCAAAAATTTCAGTAATGGAGATTTTTTGTTACTTCATGTAGCAATTGAAGCTGCATTCCAATATTTCAGCTTCAGAGAGACATCTTCACAAGATGAACCGTTCAATTTTATTTTCATACTCTATGAGAGGAAAAATGTAGCACACATGAAAGGGGCGGCTACTCAAAACAACAATGATGAAAGAAGCCAACAACAAAACTCTACGGGGCTGAACAATGATCGCTTAAGGAGTGATGGAAAGCACCCCACCACCAAAGGAGAAAAAGGTTGAAGAAAAAACACAATATTAAAGTTATATTCACTGAAGAGTTCTATGTAAGAGAATAAGGACCACCTTAACATATTCCCAGTAAACTGGAAAATCACAACATATTACTCACAGAGGTTGTGAAGAAGAGAGATTGAGGGTATACCTTTGCAATTGCCCAAAACTGAGCAAAATCAGCTACCCGCAGATTGCGGTCATCCACTAAGACGAGGCACACATATCAGCACAAAAGGGTCAATTGCCGAACAAAACTGCATCTGTTAGTGAAAATGTAAGCAGTGCACAAGCACTGCATGACCACTAAATCTATTATGACTTACCAGACTAGATTTTAACTTGTTAAATACCTTAATAGGCAGAATAGCCAGTAGAATCTTAAATCAATTTATCTTACTTCTAATCCATAGTTTAAAATTTTTTTTAAAGGCAGACAATGGTTATGATAAAGTGGGAGGACAGATTTTATTTAATTTTTTTTATCTACTCAAAGGTTCAAGCCTGTATTTTGAAGGATAGGTGCTGCGGCCAGGATCACATGCAAAAAATGTAAGACATCAAACCAAATAGTGTATAACCACCACAAAATGAACAAGCTAAAGGAATCTATGTCAACTAATAAGGCTACAAATTCTCAACAACTATTAGAATTTACTCCATCTTGAAAGGAATGGACATCTCAAGAATGCCACTTTCCTCGAAATGGCTACAATATAAGGAGAAGAAACAATTAAAAGTAATGAAAGTTAAGCAAAGAAAATAAAGACCTTTGTCCTTAATTAAACAAGAATTGCAAATTAAAGTTCAAGCTCCATACCAATAACAAGCTTGAAAACTCCCTCCTCAAGGGTCTTTTTGAAGGCCTTCAACATGCTGTCTCGATAAGCCTATTTTGAAGATACAGAAAAATCAAGGATTAAAAAAAAAAAAGTTATAGGGAAATAACATAAACCAAACAGTAGAAAGTCCTTTTTAGCAAAATATGATTCCAAAAGTGCAATAAAGGACAAATTTGGGAACTCAAAGCTAGATATTGTGACACGACCAAAAAAAGCCTAGATTCAAAGAAACATTAATGACCAAAATAAAGCCCTAGCTTTAAAGAAACATTCAGAAATGCAAAATTGTATAATATAAAAGAAAACCTGTTGAGTTATATACTTAAAAACACAGTAATTCCACTAAGGTGACTTTAATTTATAACAGAAAAAGTAAAGACATCCAGTAATCCTCCAACATTCTACTTAGAATATTATAATATTCCAAAATTTCTTCATCTCATTCTTCACTTCACAAGCACACTCCTCAGGACTCCCAATCCCCATTTTCTCTCTGTCTATTTCTCCCTATTCATCTATGTACTTTATATTTCACTATTTACTTCATTTTCTCTCTGCAGCTTTGGTCTTTTTTTCCAGATGACCATCCTACTTCAAGTAATGTACGTGAAAGAAAGGGCATGCTACCATTGCTTACATCATATAAGCTAATTTTAGTCAGCCCAATTTCACTGAAACAGAGGCATTGTTCTACTAATCTCTGTCATGATTTACAAACTAAAGCCAGCACAATTACAAAACATGAGACTAATCCCAGCAGAGTTCAAGTTGCAACTCTCATTCCGGATGAAAATGGGCTGATTGCAAGCTAAACTATTTGGTTGACTTTTTCCTATACATGCGCCTATATTTTGTGCCGAAACTCAGCTAGAAATTCTCACTTGACAAATGATTGAATGTCAGTTCAAAGATAAAATGTAATGCCAGAAGTTTAAGTTCACATCCTGAACACATTTGAATGAAGTATCTATCGTTATGTACAATATCAATACCTCTTCCATTTCTGGTTCATAACAATACTCCATGACAGTCTTCACTGTTGGTTTCTTGTTTCTAACAAAGCTAGAAGAGGTTGAAGTATCACTCTCCTCAACCTTAAAATGAAGAAAACAATGCTTGTTAGAATGCTCCGCAGTAACAATAATAACAAGACCCAAATCTTACCAATAGACAAACTTTCCATGCTTGTATTCATGTTAAAGTAAGAAAATTGTAACCATAAGAAAGAGCATGGAAAATGTACATCTAACAGAACTGACAAACCTTTTCAACTTCTGTCATGAAATAGTCATCCATAGAATGAATTCGAGGGGCATTACCACCACTTTCAACCTCAAGATCACGTATCATCTTTGCTAAATAGCTCTTACCGCTACCTACAAGCACAAGCATATACGGTCAATAAACTCAATGGACCACAAAAGCTCAGAAAAAATTACTCGTTTCCTTACAAAGCACAGTCAAAGTGTAAAGTCCTAGAAATTGTTCAGTTCTGCAAACTAGAACAATGCTTTGAGGAATGGACAAACCAATATGTGTCCACCTCACCAAAACAAAATCTAGAAAAAAACGGCAAAGAGATGAAATAAACCACAGAAGAAAATAGGTTACCTGGAAGACCTCTAAGGATTATCACAATATGATCAAGACGAGTAGCCCGATGAGGCTGCTTAAACAATCCGGAAGCATCAATAATGGTTGGCTTATCTGGGGATAACTGCTTTGGCACAGATGATGTTTGCCATTCCTTAAAAGAAAAATCCAAGTTAAGACATTTAACAAAAAAAACAGCTTGACGACCCATAAAAGATACAGTCAAAACAATACCACATTAACAGAAACAAATCAAAGCTAATAAAATAAAATACCTCGGAAAAAAAGGCGGTTGAAGGCTTATTTTGCAAGAAAGAATTAGTCAATGAGGAACTAATAGGAACTGGAAACAATGAGGTCTGCTGTGGTGGTGGGGGTGGTGGAGGTGGTGAAGGCTGCAAAGGAGGTTCCATTGGAACAGGAGGTGGTGGTGAAGGAGGAAGAGGTGGAGGAGGAAGAGGAGGATGCTGATGGTGACCACCCAATACTCTATTTTCATGGATAGCCAGGTAACTTCCTTGATCATTCCTATCATAACTAGGCCTCATATGATCAGAAAATCCATAACTTTGATGATTCTGATGATGATGAAGATGATGCTTATGATGATCCTGCCAATTATTCATATAAAGAAACTCAGATCCTTTTTCCGACATTGAAGGATCATTAAACCGATCCTGGTTCAGACTATGATCACCATGACCATGCTCCCTGTTTCGAGAATAATCAAAGTGATGACCACTCATATCTACATTACTAAAATTCCCAGTTGAAGATCCTCCATGATCACGTATTAACTTCAATCTCCTCTCATTATCCAATGAAATCATTGAATTTTGGTTAGTATCGTACCCAAATACACCCGATGGAACTTCATCAACCCTAGGCCGCTTCAATCTCCTATCCAATGCTACTTCACCACCATTACTATAATCATACACATGCGGATGCTGATGCTGAAATCCTTCCCTGGAGTAATTGAAACCATAACTGGGCATACCCGAATGGTATGTGTCGAGTTGCGGATAATCCGGATGATTCGGGAATATAGGGTTTTGATTGTACGGAAAAGGGCAAGGAGGAGGAGGAGGAGGAGGAGGAGGAGGGCAAAATGGGAAGTGAGAAACTGAACAAATAGGACAGATGTTGCCTTGATAGGGAGGAGGCATTGTTCGCCATTGATGGTCCATCGTTGAATTTTGAGAAACCCTAACTAAGCTGGAGCTACTGGGCATGGACAGAGATATGGCGGACGAATAATTTATTTATTTAATTCTCAAAATATATATATATATATATATATATTTATTTGTTTATTTGTTTTTTAATTATAATTAAAATAAAGAAAAAAGCGGTAAACTAATCAGGTATCCCACTCCCTACAATAGCCTACTTCTAATCATTTTGGAGTTCAAGACCGTTGAATCTATAAGAGTCAAGCTCTCCAAATCCCTTCCTACTTGAATCAATAATTTAGGGCTATTTATGGGTTAGAATATAAAAGAAAATGTAAATTTTTTTACTTCAACCCTAAAAATCGGAAAATTTAAAAAATAATTCTTTAATCTCGACTTTGAAAATTTAAATTTCTATTCCGAATTGTTCTAAAAATTAAGAGTTTCGAATTCAAAATTGTATAATGCTTATGATGACAGTTTAACCATCTAAACTAAGTTTCACGAGCAATCTGACAACAATTAATTAATTTAACATAAATATATAAATACGATTTAAAATGAGAACACGTAGCTGAATTTAGTTTAAAAAAAAACAATCCAAAATACGAAAGGATATATGGCTGGAGCGGAATTGGTTGTCCTGGTCGTAGTTGGAGAAAAAGTGCAACAAGACTCTGTGCGTGCCTATATATATATGTATACACGTCTTGTTTTTCTATTTGTGTTTCATTCTCCGATAATTATCAACACATCTATAGATATAGATATAAATAATATTTCATTGATTTCTATTCCTCTTTCCTTCTTTGATAATTAACAACACCAACTCAGTTGACGTTTTGACTCCTAACGTACCTTGAAACAATGGAGTTCCATATTCGTCCAGAAACCAAAATTTCACCGCAAGAAGAAAATTGTCAATTGTTGACACCAGCAATGGCAACGTCGGTGACTTTGAAATTCTGTGTTATGTTCATTCTCCGACGCATCAGTCTTTCCCCAGAAGATCGGTCTGTGCTATTTTTACCGGATATTCACTCACCAACTACCACGTTCCAGCTTCAGGTTCCGAATCCGATTACCGGTTCAGTTTCTGATCAAGAATGCTGCATGAAGGATCAGCTGCGCTTCTTGAGACATATGGGAGTTGAAAAACATCTGCGAGTAAAGATTGTGAGGAGATTAGGCAAAGATGTCGCGTCCTATGTAAAAAGCAATCCTAACGCTGCCATCATCTTCATTACGGTTAATATAACTGGCGTGAAGTTGGAAGTGTTGGATTACAGTGACTATGAAGAAGAAGTTGTTAGGATTGCTGAGATGGAGTCCATGCAAGATGAAGCTAGGCCCATCCCCGCCAGTAAATCATCCATCCAACAATTGAAAAAGATGGTGTTTGATGATAACTCGGAGTTGTCATCGTGTTGCATCTGCATGGAAGAGATTGAGGTAGGGATCGCGGGGGCCCTCTGGATGCCATGCTCGCACATTTATCATGAAGATTGCATTGTCGAGTGGCTGCAGAATAGTCACTTGTGTCCTCTTTGTCGCTACGAAATGCCTTTAGAAGAATAGGAGTAGTAGTATTGTTTTGATTTTTACTGTTTTTAATGGGTTTATGTATGTATATACACAAATATGGTGATCACCATGACTAATAAATTTGAGATTCATTACAAGTAAAATTGTGGATTCAAAAATCTACTTAAACATCTTCGCCATAATACAATAAAGAAGTTCATGTACAGTGAGCTTCACATAATACAAACTCATAAAATGCTGAAACACCCTGATTTAGTAGGCCCAAGCTGAAGAAAATCCTCTTGCTGAAGGGAAAATTCAACAAATTAAGGAAATGAACTGACATCAATGATTAGAGGAGATCAGGTAAATCTTTGGTCGTGTAGACTTTTTGGCACTTCCCACTCCATTTCTTTTAGCATAAGTCTGAAGAAATATATATATAGTCTCTTCATCACATAATCAATGAGCATTAGCTTTTGGTGCTATTCCACCGTCCATAACAGAACCTGCCAAATCACTTGAGTTCTTTCACCATCATACCTGGATTGACACTCCTGGATCTTGTTGAAGGAAAAAAATTGCAGACAAAATTTGATTCAGAAAAAAATATATATATGCTAATCACCAATAGTTAATGATTAGAACATCGATGGAGACATTACACCTGTGAATTGGCATAGACATCTATACTTTGAGGGCTGTCAAATAGCATATACATAATACCTTTATGACATCAAGTTAGCAATACCAAAGATGAAATGCCAGAGAGAATGGTTAAAGAAAATTATATGCATCTGTATAGAAGTGTAGATTTTAGGTGATTGTTGATGTCAGTTCATTTCTTCTGAGATCCTTTCGCTGACACCGAAGGATCAGTAAACCGATCCTGATTCAGACTATGATGATCATGCTCTCTATTTCCTACAATAACTATACTACACCTTAATCTGACCACCTTTTCCTAATAGGAAACTGATTTGGCCACACCCCAATACCATATACGGAAAAGTATGCTGAAAAAATGAACATTATTAAAAAGATAAAATATTATGAAAATTAAATTAGCATTTGTTTGATATGTATAATTTTTTTATTTTTTCGATATTTAATATATGTCTAATTGAACGGTGTAAATGTCCCAAAATAGAAATATATTTCATTAAATGACTTACTTTTTTTTAATTTATTACATTACTATATAAATACTATTTTACTCTTTATACTAATAAAAACCAAAATTTAACCATAATAAAAACCAATATTTCTTTAAATAAGATTTCAGGTTTGAACTTTATGTATAGAAAAAATAAATATGAAAAGAGTTCCTCAAACTCCAAAATATATAGTCAAAAGTTTTTGGGGCTGCCGAATACTAAAGATATCAAATTAAAAAAAAAATCCAAAGCTAGGAGGAGTCAAGTGTAACTCCTCTCCAAGGACATCCTGAGGTGCAGAGTGTGTAACTCTTCTCCAAGGATATCCTGAGGTACAAGGTTCGATTCCTGCCATCGTCAATTTAAAATGGGAGGGCTGCCCCCTGTTTATATGACCTCCCAATTAAAAAAAAAATCCAAAAGGATATATCGCTTCTAATTGGAGAAGAAGTGCAACATGCATCCGTGATTTTCTATTTGTTTCTATTTGTGTTTCGTTCTTTAGTAATTAAAAACCCCAATTCAGTTGCTGCTACTTATTTCTTGACTCCTAAGGTACCTTGAAACATTGGAGTACCATATCCGCCCAGAAGCCAAATTTTCACTACTCACAGGAAGAAAATTGTCAATTGTTGACACTAAAAATGGCAACGTCAGTGACTTTGAAATTCTGTATTGTGTTCATTCTCCAGCGCATGAGTCTTTCCCCAAAAGATCGGTCTACGCTATGGTAGTTTCACCAGACATTCAATCGCCAACCACCATGTTCCAGCTTCAGGTTCCAATTGCCGGTTCAATTTCTGATCGAGAGCGCCCCAGAAAGGTTCAGCTACACTTCTTGAGATGCGCGGGAGTTGAAAAACAAATGCGAGGAAAGATTGTGCGAAGATTAGGCAGAGACACAGCGTCCTATATAAAAAGCTATCCTAATGATGCCAGCATCTTCACTACAGTTAATATACCTGGTGTTAAGTTGAAAGTGTTGGATTACAGCCTCTATGAAGAAGAAATTGTTAGACTTGCTGCGATGGAGTCCATGGAAGATGAAGCTAGGCTAATCCCTGCTAGTAAATCATCCATCCAAGAACTAGAAAAGGTGGTGTTAGATTATAAATCGGAGTCATCATCGTGTTGCATCTGCATGGAAGAGATTGAGGTGGGGATCATAGCAGCCCTCCGGATACCGTGCTTGCACATTTATCATGAAGATTGCATTGTCGAGTGGCTGCAGAATAGCTACTTGTGTCCTCTTTGTCGCTATGAAATGCCTGTAGAATTAGAAGTTCAACCTAAAGAAAAAGAAAAGGAAGAAGAAGAAGAAGAGTAGTTTTGTTTTGATTTTTTTTTAATAGGTTCTGTAGGATTTAGAATTCTCTATCGTCTACAGGAACATAAAGAATTCGAATTCAATATGCAAGATTTCATATATATATATGTGTGTGTGTACATAGGGTGATCACCATGACTAATAATTTGAGATTCATTACAGCCTACAGGTAACATTTAATACCAGTTAATTATACTGCATAAGATTTGGAATTATCTATTCAAAAATCAACTGAAACATCTTAGCCACTGTAAATTATCCTTAGATTACAACAAAGCAGTTTATGTACAATGAGCTCTAACAATAGAAACTCATAAGATGCTGAAACACCTTGATTTAATAATAGGCTCTGTATCTTACAAGCTAAAGAAATCCCTCTAAAAATCTGGAGAGGAAAATCTTCTGCGTAAAGACTTTTTGGCGCATCCACTTCATTTCTTTTAGCATATATCCGAAGAAAAATACATTTTTAAGGCAAAGAAACAAGTAGACAACACAAATATTATAGATAGACCACATTGCATTTTCTCCTGAACTTGATTATGTACATTCTAAGGAGCACAATAAATATGAAATGTCAGATCAAGATTTAAAAAAATAAATAAATCCTAATTTCTTCATTCACAAGGAACAATCACAATAGTAAAGATTCAAATCTCTATAAGCAGGTCTAATATTTGAACCTCCCTAGTACAGGCAGATGTTTATCTGTGAATTAATGAACAGCTTTTGGTACTTACATATATAATTGTGCAGTATACGTCAAGCCACATCAGGGAACAACTACACATCAAATTCCGCCATCTATAACAGAATCTACCAAACAACTTGAATTCTTTCACCATCATACCTGGATTGTGATTCATGGATCATGAGAATGGTACTGTTACAGTTTGTCAATAATTCCATTAGGACCAATTCCAAATTCATAAGTATGCCATAAAATCTTGTTGAAGAAATAAAATTACCGACGGAGTTGCAGACAAAATTTAATTCAGAAAAAAATATCAATAAGCAATTGCCTAGACCATTTAATGAATATATTTAGCCCAGTTCTATTGGATCTCAAGAGCACAAATTACATAAATGGAGACGTTGCAGCTTTGAATTGGTATAGACATCTATACTCCAGGGGATGTCAAATAGGGATTGACAGTGTACTATCCAAAAAATCAACACACTCCTAATTCTTCATCTCTAGGACGCATAAGGAGACATTTAGGAAAGAAATGTCAATCATGATTTGGAGTCAATCAATGCTCAATGATTATTGAAGGACACATTTATTACATGAACAAACACAGAAAACTTAAGCAGCCACTTTCACAATACTATAGTTAAAATTTACTACATGTAACACATAACATAAAAGGAATTCATGCAAATGATCAATTATTTCAAAAACATATGTTCAATTGGACCTGCTTGTTTTCTGCTTTGCACATCAAATTTCCAGAAGTTTTGGAAGCAACATATGACTAAAGTGTGATTTTTCAAGCATTTCCCTAGAAAGAAAGTGTCATGTAAACAAAATTATTAAATTGCACTCATTTTCTCAATACTCACAACAGCAACCACATAAAATCTTTGTTGGCTATCTATGGTAATTATATCTTCATATGGCCAAAGATATATATAACACAACGGTCAGATTTTTTAGTATCACTTACTGATTTTGCAAGACTTCTAGAATGCATACCTTATTTTTCAACGCTTACCTGGTCCATTGTCGGTATTTGCATGTAACGCTTAATTTGCGGCTTACTGAATTGCAAACAAGTGTAAATATTCCAAAATTGGTCAGAAATCATAAAAAATCTCACCTGTATGTTAAAGTGATAAAAACGTGGCCGAACTCTTTCGTAAGCATTTCTGTTTTTGCGACACTTTCCATGATATCAGCCATTTTCTTTTTAATGATAATCCAATGTGATTCTATTGTCTCCCTCAGTCCTCCATATAACACCACCAAACCTGTGCATCAGCCATTCATCTTAACCACACCACTACCTCCATTTAAGTTCAGCTAAAATTTCTCTGCATCTATAGGCCATCCTGAAACAATTAATCACTGGATCAGTACTTATTCCTGAAAACCAATCAGCAACAGAAAAACAAGCAACAATCAAAGTGGTTTATTTACAGGAATTGCAACCACGGCAAAGGAAGATCTAAAAGTAAGTTACAACACTCACATTTATAATCTATTTCCTAGTTTGATCAAAGATATGCGTTTATTTATTATCTATTTCCTAGTTTGAACAAAGATTTGTGTTTATGTAGACCATAAATTCGCTTGCTTATGAAGGTAAGAAAGTATTACTCTTACATAAATGCTTTACATGTATCATATCTTCTCCCCTCCTCCATTGTCTAATTTTGATTGAGGCCATGATTGTCACCCAATCTGATTGATAACCCTAACCACTGATCACTTAGAATAAACAACAAATACTGTTCTGTAGTAGAACATCCTAGCAAAATTAGATCACTAAAAGAAGTGACAAAAATTGTTTACCTTCTCTATCAATTGATTACCCCTTAGCCAAATTCTTTAATAATTTTCTCTTGTCTACCTATTTTATTTTCCGATAACAAAGTGGGTGTTGGGGGCTGGGGATCTAAATAAAGCTTAAGCAATGTTGTGGGGGCTGGGATCCAAATAAAGCCTAAGCAAAGTTGTTGGGACAGACCACCAGCCAAGCTGCTGATGTGAGTTGATTTAACTTGTTAATTTCAATGTTGGACAGCGAGTATTATGGGGTGAAAAAAAATTCTATAATGCTTGATATGATAATGTCTGATTGAGAACATAGCATAATCATGTAAATGACAGAATAGTTAGAATGCTAATGGTGGCCAGTCAACCGTAGATTAAATCCCATGCTAGGTTCAAAGGCCCCAGTGAAGGCAATCAACACAGAAATAATGGATGCACTAACATCCAACTATAGCAAAAGATCACTTTCTTCAATAATCAGTTGAGATTCCATCAGCTTTTTATCTTTGCTACTTTCTATGTGTTAGAACAAACAATATGACTATTCTGTCAGTGATTGAACAAACTACATGCCATAATAATGATTTAGCAGGTTGTAGATGGACTTCTTAAAATGCTCTAGATTAAACTCTCATCACACAAATTAGCATTTGCATGTCTTTCATTCTATTAAGGCATCATCACTACAAAAATGGTCCAATGTTATGCCTTTCTGAAGAGAATTATGAAAAAAATAATCATCAAGAAAACATTATGAAAATGCTTTTTAGTTTGTGTGGAGATCACACTCCATACTTGCACGGCAACGATAGTGTGAACCCACAATATATGAGCTACTATAATACAGCCAACTTCCCAGCATCACACTAGTTTACAAGGGGAAAAGAGGACAGGAAGAAACAACTTTTAAAAGGAACCTTCCAGCTTATAAAAATCTTAAGTAGATTTAAATTCAGTCATTGACTAATGTGACCCTAGTACACGAAGATTTATGAATTTTACCAGACAATAGTAGTATTTGTAAGTACTTTCTTGGATGCGGGTTTCAATGCAGCAACAGAAGAATATGGAGCACCAAAAAGTGCAGCAAAAGGCACAAGGGAATAGATAATCCTAATAACTGCTGACCCCTCTGTACTAAATCTCTTATCTTCATTCGGCTGCTAGGTAGGTGGCATATTCCAAATAATATGCTCAAGTTTTATCTGTAAGTAAAAGCATTTCCTGTTCTTCTTTTGGATTGAATGCTTATTAAGCAGTTTCTTCACACTATTCTCAGAGACAACTTTCAGACATGGGTGAGGCTGACAATGACCCAAAACATCTATCGAACATTATTAGTGGACTACCAGATGAAGTACTTCAGACCATACTAGATAAACTACCAGTAGTTGATGCAGTGACTACTGGATTCTTGTCTCGAAGATGGAGAGACTTATGGAAGTACATTTCCATCGTAGAATTTGATCCATCTTGGGTGGAGTTGACAAGAAAGGAGATTGTTTCATCTGTTAATCAGTTCATCTGCCTTCATAAAGGTCAAAAAATTCAAATATTTTCTGTAAAGTTCACATATAAGCCTGAAATGTCACCTAGTGTTGATTCATGGATCATCTTTGCAATTAATAAGAATGTTGAAGACCTAGAGCTGGACTTTGATGTGGTTGATAATAACATCATACAGAATACCGCATATGCTCCTTCTTATAAGTTACCTCCTAGCATTTTCAACAGCAAATCAATAGTTCGACTGGTACTATGCTTCTGCAGTTTGGAGCTGCCAATGGCATTTCGGCTTCAAGCTCTTACAATGGTGCGCCTGCATCGGATTGAACTACCCGATGATGCAATCCAGATGCTTACTTCAAATGCTCCAGCCCTCCAACAATTGTTCTTGAGTGATTGCAACAGGACTAAGGATCTTCGAATTTATGTTGCACCAAATCCAAATTTTTGTAATTTGGTGATCTTTGAAAACTTCTTTCCTGTCAATCATACAACTAAAATATATATTAAGGTTCCAACTTTATATCAAGTGGCATTTATGGGTTCCATGCCCAGGTCAAGGTACATCACAGAGGAACCACTGGAATGTGTGGAGGCTCATTTCAGTCTTCAGGGGATGTTTACTGCATGCGGAAAGTATGGACTAAATATTTTGGTTAGTAACTCAAGGGCTCTCAAATATGAATATGTACTCCTAGAACTTCTGTTAAGGCATCGCCGTGCAGACACTTTCTGTATGTGCAACTTTTGCATCCAGGTATTTCAAAACATTTATTTAGATTCCTTGCAACATCAACTCTTGAATACCTTGCAGTTAATAGAAAAACAACACATATTTTTACTAATTTGGGAACTTAGGTTGAACTAGAGGCTCAAATAGCTGAAAATTATTCAAGACCAGAACCTTACAAGAAACAGTTAAATGACCTTTTCATCAAATGTGATTCAAACTTTTCATCAAATAAACTAACAGCACTTCAATCTATTTTACCATCTTATAACATGTGAATACATCATGCAGCTTCTTTCTCTGCACGAGCTGAGAAATTTAAGGAGATTCACATTCAATTGCACCACTTTGGAAATATCCAGCACTTTCCAGAAATGGGAGCTGCCAGGAATTATTTACATGCTAAAATCCTGTCATAGGATTGAGGAACTGATATTACTGATGGCCCCTGAATATGATGAGATACAGGTATGAAATGCATTACAATTTATGTTCACCAATTTCTATGGTCAGTACAGTGTTTAATCATCCCTAATATTTGTGCCTTATAAATTGTCAGATTCCCCAAGATTATCTGTCGCAATATGATTTTGATGAAAGAAGATTGCTGGACATCCAGGATTTAGGACGTGAACTGGAATTCTTAACAACAGTGCGGTTCAAAGTTCTGCATGGAGATTATCAGACATGGAAGGATAAAGATTTCACTCTAGAGAGGTTCTTCAATGGGGCCCAGCTGGCAATAGAAATCACAAAACTTTTGAGGGATCACGCAGTGAATCTGAGGAGTATTATATTTGAAACAACCAAGCAAGATATTGAAATTTTCTTTGAAGAAGAAAGAGATGAAGAAGAAGAAGAAGAAGATTCTGCCACAAACAGGCCAATGATTAAGGTTCACTTGGATTATGATTATGAATGCTAAGAATAAGGAGAAGATCAAAAGTGGATGTAATGGACTTTGCTGTCCCAGTTGATATTATCATTCAGACATCATCAGCAGGACAAGATCTGATGTTAAATTTTCTGTTCTTGTTGTTCCAGTAGCTGCAGTTTTTCTTGTTAAGTGTGGTGACGTCAGGACATGATGACGTTAAGTCTTTCTATTTCGCGTTGTACTACATGCTCCTAAAGACATGGCTTTCCTTTGCATGCTAAATACAGAACAAATTTGGAGCTTTTATAATGATGTTATTCCATTCTCTTTCCTACAGGTCCATAAAAAATCTGAAATGCCACAGGCATTTTCTACTCATGTTTCTTGCGCACAGACACATTAACACATCAAAACCCTTCTGCATATCTTTTTTTCCTCTCAGTTTCTGCTGTTTCTCTAAATACTCATAATTTTTTTTCAACTCATTAGCATAAAAGTTCTGTTCTTTTTCCTCAGCTCTGCAGTATCTTCAGAACCCATAAATTTTTTCAACTAAGTACGATAAAAGTTCCTTACTTTCCCCTTAGTTCTAAACACTTAAGAAATTAAACAACACAAACATTTCAGTAGGAATTAAAAAAAATCAAAACAATTTCACATCAAAGAACTGCAACGAAGTAAAATGACGTAAAAGAATCACCTGGTAAAAGCATAGGAGAAAAAGCACTCGCCTTTTACTGCATTCTTAGTTTAGAAGTGACCTAAAACAAATAAAGTTTTTCTTTTGGGAGCTGGAAATCAGGATTACGACGGCGACGTTTTGGGAATTGATTTACACTATTGATTTTTTTTTTTGACAACCATTATTGATTATTTTTAGGAATTCTGTATTTTCTTTCACATCTTTATTTTCTCTATCCCAAGAAAAGGTTAATGTTAATGAACTTTTTAGTCCCTATTTTTTAGAAAGTTTCATTTTAATACATAGTTCTTTATTTTTTTTATTTTCTCATTTCTTGGTGGTAAAATGGGCACTAATTTTTTTAAAGAAAATGATTATTAATAAAGGAACTAGAACCAAGTCACCCTTATATAAAGTTGCGTTAAATAAATTGTTGAAAGATTTTTGCTATCTTTATAATTCTATTTGAGTTGAATCAAATTAGTTAAAATTTAGCACATTTTGAATACCAATAGTTTAAATACAAAAAAGAAATAAAATAATTATTCTATAATAGCAAAGACATAGTTTTAAAATAATTGTTTTTAATTTGAAAACTTTTTAAGTTGTTATTTTATTAATTCCTTTTTCACTTTTTTTTTAATTATTGTAACATTTATATATTTTAAAACGAGGATAGTTTTAAAGTGTCTTTTTGAGTAGTTTGGAACTAAAGTCAGTAGATAAGAAGAGATTTTCAATTGAATTACATTATTAAATATGGTAGCTATTCAAAGAGCTTTGCAGGACCATTTAAGATCTAAAAATAGAGCCATATGCAGTGCTTCATGATGAAGATACTTCATATAAGCAATTAAAATCATTCATTTTGGAGTTTTTCTTCGATGCACATATGTGTATCTATATAAATAAAATTAAAACTATTATTTAATCAATGGTTATAATTAAATAAGAATTAAATTAACAGTTTGTAATTTCATTTGTATAGATACATATATGTATATTGCAGTAAAAACCTTTATTTTCACATATAAGGAGGCAACAATACCTGATCGAGACAAGAAAATTGGGGCAAGTGCATATCCGAGTATTTTACATGAGAAAGTGACCCAAGAAGCTTAGTTAACTGGCCTCAACCGCAGTGGATGACTTGTAGAGGATGCAAACAATGGTGAATGCACCTGTGTAACAAAACTTTTAATATTGCTCCAACAAAGCTACTCATCATAAATGGTGAAGTTTTTTCTAGAAAAAATGGTGTATATTGCTTCTGATATATAAATTCATCCGGTTTGTTTTTACACCAGAAGCTCATTTCCTTGTACGAAGCTGCAGTGGTGGCAGAGAATACTTCTTATACAACAATGTTTATCCCAAAAGAAGCTGTAAGTAATTGGCTAAAAATCAAAAAGGTTAAATTGACTGATTAGCTTCGATTTATTGGTATTAAAATTAAAGTCTTCAGAGCTGTAAGGTCGTGAACCCATAACAAACCAAATGAAAAAGCTCATATTATCAATAAAAAAAACACTGCCAAGCTCCGTGTTTAATTACTACTAGTACAAAGTTGGAGCAAGGCAACAAGGTGTTACGCTAAGAGAAGATCAAGTGAAAACAAGCTCACAGTTTCCTGACATTTTGGGAGATTTAGCAATAGTTTTTGAAGCTTCCTTAATTTGAACAAGTCCTTTCTTATAATTAATAGGGATAATGACATTTTTGGTGCCTCAACTTTTCCATTTTTGCTATTTGAGTGTCTAAACTTTTTTTTTTTTGCAATCAAGTGTATGAACTTTTGAAAATCATACCAACATAGTGTTTCCGGCAGACTGGGTGCTGAGTCAGATCAAACTGGACCCACTTTTATCTCAGTTATTAGCTATGTCATGTGCCATGTGTATTGCATTATTTAAAGGATAAAAATACCCTTATTAAATATTATGAATTGACAAAAATAACCTCAATAGTAACTTCTGCAGCAGACATGAAGGGTGACTGAATAAGGATAATTTTATCATTTAAATAATGCAACACATGTGGCAAATGATATGGTTAATTACTGGGATAAAAGTGGGTCCTGTTTGATCTGACTGAGCACCCAGTCAGCATCAAAATCAGTCAGAGACACTACATTAGTATGCTTTTCAAAAGTTCAGACATTTGATTGCAAAAAAAAAAATTTAGACACTCAAATAGCAAAAACGGAAAAATTGAGACACCAAAAATGTCATTATCCCTTTTAACAATTGAGAGGAATTTTATCTCACATGATCATAAATTGGATTTATGATTTTTTTATTAATAATAAAGAGTTTCGTATGTTTTAAATATTAATAGA
>CATIWK010169774.1:0-11785 GCA_949634005.1 Mallotus japonicus
AACTAACTATTGTTGTTTTTTAAAATAAGCCATCAATTATTTTCAGCCACGTGTATTATTAAGCTTGTATGTAATAACTAATTCTATTTTCTACGGACACAGTGCCCCTAGGTGCTTAAATGTTGAGCTACCCGCCTAGGGCTGACTAGTTCCAGCCATGGGGTCGGCTCCATTTAGAAGTTGAGGGTGCTGATCCTCCCTCCACTTCCATTCTAAAAAAAAAAGATGTATAGTACCAACCATTAAATGACCTTTTTAGAAACAATACTGAAAATGTTCAATTTATAGTGTACTTCTTTTTGGCACTTGACATTGTAGAACTGAATTAAGCTAAGAACAGCTCTCAGGTTTCAGGCTAATTTTGTTAATATGAATCTCATAACTTTTATGCAGTTTATATAGTTATAATTTTTTTATTGTTATTTTTATTAGTGAATATATTCTTACATTACTAGAAAAAGACAGTTTAGCAATGGAATTTTAGAAACAGAAATAATCCATTTCTAATTAGAAACGGATTTGAAACGAAATAGAAATGAAACTAAAAATAAGTAAATTGAAACGAAGTAGAAACGGAAAATTTTCCGTTTCTAAAAGTTGAGCCAAAAGAAGGCGCCAAGATTTAGAAACGTAATTGCAATGAATTAGCAATGGAAATATTTGAAACAGAAACGTTTTTGTTGCTAAATATAGAGGAAAATTAGAAACGGACTGTATCCATTTCTAAATAAAAACAGTTGAACTATCCGTTGCTAATCTTTG
This sequence comes from Mallotus japonicus, assembly GCA_949634005.1. Taxonomy (NCBI): domain Eukaryota; kingdom Viridiplantae; phylum Streptophyta; class Magnoliopsida; order Malpighiales; family Euphorbiaceae; genus Mallotus; species Mallotus japonicus. Next base: position 763 of record CATIWK010169774.1, read on the forward strand.
ATTTTTCTTTAGGTAATATAACAGAAAAGTTTTTCATTAAAAATGTATGAATAATTAACTTAAATTTTAGAAACGGCATATGTTGCGGTTTCTGAAATAAAAATGGAAAAAAAAGTGTTTCTAATTATATTCTGTGGTAAGAAGCTATATATGTCTTGTCTAATGGCAAGTTTTGTCATCTTATCATTCTGATAAGCTTTGTGTCTTTTTGATTGCTGCTCTTTTCTTTCTTGTAGTATGGCTGACCTCGGTAGTAATAGTTTAACTATGCTTCAACAACGGTATGAGGATTTGTCGCTTGTGGATGAAGTGGAAGAGGAATTGCCTGTAGAAAAATGTGATCTCCCACAAACTGTTTTGAAGTTAGAAAATTGCCTGGTTGGGAAGTTTTTGACTGAAAGGGTGTTAAATGTTAATGCTGTTAAACATGTTCTAGCATCTTTATGGCGTCCGATGAAAGGAGTTGGTATTAAGGATGTGGGGAATCATTTATACTTGTTCCAATTCTTTCACCATGTTGATGTCTCTCGGGTTGTAGATGGTGGGCCATGGTCGTTCGATCAAAACCTTCTAATGCTGGAACAGTATAATGGGAGTGTACCTTTTGAAGATGTTGTGCTTCATCGTGCAAAATTCTGGATTCAAGTGCATCATTTGCCGGTGGGCCTTCGTTCTGAGAAGGTGGTGCAGAATATTGCTTAGGCTTTGGGCGAAGTGGTGTATATGGATCCAAATAATTTTACCAGCTTTTTACAAACTTTCATGCGAGTTCGTGTAGCCATTGATGTGCGTTCTCCTCTCAAGCAAAGTCTGAAACTCAAGTTGCCTGATGGTCATAAGCATGCTGTTGAGTTCAAGTATGAAAGGTTGACGACCTTTTGTTTTTACTGTGGCTTACTTGGCCATTCTGAACGTTTTCTCTTTAAGCTTATCCAGGATAATCCAAGTCAAACTGAAAGAAGGTTTGGCAGTTGGCTGCGTGCTCCGACTCGGCGGAATCAAGGCCAAATTGGCGAGAAATGGCTTCGACCTGTGGATGAGTTGGTGGCGGTTGATGGTGGTGGGTCTCCGGAGAATGCCAGCGGTAGTAATGGTACTGATTTGGACGGTTCAGTGAATGTGGGTGCACCCTCCCCTTATTTAAGGAGTGATTTCGGGCTGTTACTCATCGTGGGGTAGTCAGGAGTAAGTTGAAGGCTGATGGCTGTGGTGGTTTTCAGAACGTGCTTCCCATGCAGCAAGGAGACGTGGGGGAAGTGGTGGTTATGGAGTCTAAATGACGACGTCATGAAGTTAATCTGGATGGGAATGAGTCAGGATAATTGGGCTTATGGCAAGGTGATTCTCTGTTGGTCCAAGCCCATTCTTCTAATGAGATGCTAGACGTAGATGTTTCTTTTGGACTAGAGGCGGGACCTAAAATTCAGGCCCGCCTATGTCAATGATCGCTTTAGCCTGGAACTATCGTGGGCTGGCCAACCCAAAAACAGTTCAATTACTAAAGGACCATGTTGGTAAATTTAGGCCCATGGTTCTTTTTTTGTGTGAGACATTCGCCTCTAGGGCTAGGGTGGATGGTATTCGGCGTTTGTTGGGTTACCATAATATGTTTATAGGTTACAGTCTAGGACGAAGTGGGGGTCTGGCTATCCTTTGGTCGGATTCCATTAATCTTTCAGTCTTGCATTCTTGTTCTAATTTCATTGATACTGAGATTTTAGATGTTAGAGTTGGGAAGTGGAGACTTACAAGTTAAAATAGAAGAAGGGATTCATGGGAAATGCTTCGTTGTTTGGTAGCGGCTTCTTCTCTACCGTGGGTTATCATTGGTGATTTTAATGAAGTGTTATGTCAAAATGAGAAGAGGGGCGGTCGATCTCAACCTCAGTGGCTGTTGGAAGGTTTTCGAAGTGCGATTTCCGATTGTATGTTCTGGATATTCCACATCGCGGTAGTTTGTTCACTTAGGAGCGTTCGAGGGGAACCCAAGGTTGGATAGAGGAACGTCTGGATAGGTGTATGGCTGATCAGAGGTGGATGCATTTATTTTCACAAGCGGAGGTTCGAGTGTTGGACATTACCACATCATATCACTTTCCGCTTCTGTTGGTGTTGAACTCTCAACGTCACTTGGTTAAATTTCATCATTTTCATTTTGAAATTATATGGTTAGAAGATAGAAGATGTAGAGGGGTAATTCAGCGGTGTTGGGATGTTAATCGCTCATTGGATCTGCTATCTAAACTGGCAAAATGTACTGTAGACCTCTCGGCTTGGGCAAAAGGTTCGCAGATGAACTTCTGACAACAGTTAGCTCAGTGTTCTGTTTTTATTCAGAGATTACGGTCTCGGAGAGATGAGGAAGGTGTTCGGGATTTTGCATCTGCTCAGATAGAGTATGCTAAGATTTTAGATTCTCAAGAATTCTTTTGGAAGCAAAGGTCGAAGCAAAGGTGGCTTAGAGAAGGGGATTGTAACACGCGGTATTTCCATTCTGCTGTTTCTGGGCGGAAAAGGACCAATACTATTTCCCATCTAAGGGATTCAGAGGGTAGATGGCAGTATGAACAATCACAGATTCAGCAGATTGTAAGCTCTTATTTTCATGGTTTATTCTTTTCTAATGGTGGGCATTCTGACTTTATTGATGATATGATAACTCCGATTATAACTAGTGATGACAATGTAGCTTTGGTTGAGCCTTTAACTCTCGACGAAGTTAGGAAAGCTGCATTTAGTATCAAAAGGGATAAGTCACCTGGGCCAGATGGTTTGAATCCGGCATTCTTCCAGCGGTTTTGGGATATAGTGGCTTTGGATGTCTTTGCATTTTGTAATGAATTTTGGAGCTCAGGGAAATTGAAAAAAGGGACTAATTGTACGTTCATCGTTCTTATTCCTAAGAAGCAGAATCCGCAGGGTATGGGTGATCTGAGACCAATTTCTCTCTGTAACGTCATTTATAAAATCATAGCCAAAATACTGGCTAACAGATTGAAGGTCCTATTGCCTAAACTAATTTCTAGCAATCAGAGTACTTTTGTGGAAGGAAGGTCCATAGTTGACAATATTATCATGGCCTTTGAGCTGAATCACTTTTTCAAAGGGAAGAGACGTGGGAAATATGGTTTTGCAGCCTTAAAAATGGACATGTCAAAGGCATACGATCGTTTGGAATGGCCTTATTTACAAAAGATGTTGATAAGGTTTGGGTTGATTCTCAGTGGGTCTCTCTCATCATGGAGTGTGTGTCATCTGTTGAGTATAACATTCTTCTCAATGGGTTTGAGTCGACTTATTTCTCTCCGGGCAGAGGGTTAAGGCAAGGTGATCCACTGTCACCTTACCTGTTCATTATATGTATGGAAGGTTTGAGTTCTTTGATCAAAAAGTCTGAGGGCTCAGGATATTTGCACAGTTGTAGAATTGCTAGAGGGGCTCCATCCATTAGTCATCTGTTCTTTGCAAATGATTGTTATCTATTTTTTAAAGCAACCATGTCTGAGTCTAGGGAAGTGAAACGTATTCTCCAGTTCTATAGTCAAGCTTCAGGTTAGGAAATTAATTAGCAGAAGTCAGTGTTTATCGTTAGTGCTAATGTTCCAAATGAAGTTAAACTAGAGTTAACAGGGTTTCTAGAGGTTCGGGAAGCTTTGCAATCGAGTTTTTATCTGGGTTTACCTTCTAAAATAGGGCGCAATAAGAAGGAAGTGATGGGCTATATTAAAGATATAATTTGGGGTCGTCTAAACTCTTGGAAAGAAAGGTTCTTATCCAGAGCTGGTAAAGAAGTGCTTCTAAAGACTGTGATTCAGGCCATCCCGAATTACTTAATGAATGTGTTTCTTCTCCCTTCTGAGTTGTGTTATGAGATTAAGAAGATGATGAACAATTTTTGGTGGGGTACGAAATATGATTCTAAGGCGGGTATTCGTTGGAAATGTTGGGATAGATTGTGTATTCCTAAAAAGTTTGGTGGTTTGGGTTTTGAGAAACTGAAGGACTTTAATTTAGCAATGCTCAACAAACAAGCGTGGCGTCTAATCTCTAATCCTGCTTCCATGGTGGCTAAACTCTTGAAGGCACGTTACTTTCCCAACTCTTCTTTTTTTACTACTAAGCTAGGAAATAATCCTAGTTATATTTGGAAAGGTATCTTGGAATCTCGTTCTGTTGTTGTCAGAGGAGCTCGGTTAAGAATTGGTTCAGGCAAGTCAGTCTCGATCTGGAACAATCCATGGTTGGTGGGCAATGAGAATGGTATGGTTTCAACTCCTATGGTGGAGGGTCTTCACTTGGTTACTGTTGATAGTCTTGTTTGCATGGATTCCAATCAGTGGGATAAGGATTTGATTTTGGATCTGTTTAATGCTCGTGATGCTTTGGGTATTCTTAATATTCCTCGGAGTGTTAGACAGATTGATGATTCCTGGTATTGGTGCTTTAGTAAAACTGGTGTCTTTTCTGTTAAAGATAGCTATAGAGTCATCAGAGGCGATTTAAGTGCTCTTATTTCTAAAGGGTGGAACATTATTTGGAAGTTGCTGGTTCCCCCAAAAATTCAGAATTTTCTCTGGCAATGTGCAGCACTCTATCTCCCTACGAAACTTATGTTGCACTCTCGGTATGTTCCAATTGAGGTCAGTTGCCCTGTTTGTTAAGTGGAAGAGGAATCGATTTGGCATGCTCTTTTTGGGTGCAGTTTTGCTAAGGGGTGTTGGAATTTATTTCCTAGTAATGTCTTAATTCCGGATTGTTTGGAATTGGTGGATATTTTTGCTGAGGTGTTCCCCAAGCTCTCTTTAGATGAGCAATCTTTGTTTGCTGTTTTTTGTTGGGCTATTTGGGACAATAGGAATTATCTTGTTTGGAAGCATTTACAATCCTCTCCTCAGCAGGTGGTGAATAGAGCTAGTCATTTTCTATCGCGATGGCAATCAGCTAGGATCCTTCGGTGCTCTGATGTTGCAGATCCGTCTATTCCAGATGAGGGTGATGTAGTATGGCAACGACCAGCTATGAGTTTGTTAAAACTGAATGTGGATGCAGCATTAGACTCTCGAGGGAATCAAGTTGGGTATGGTTGTGTTCTTCGGGATTCATTTGGTTGTTTTGTTGGTGCTCGGAGTCGATCGAGCTTTGGAAGTTTAAGTCCCAAGGAGGCTAAAGCGGTTTCCTTTCGTGAGGACTTATCTTGGTTACGTGATAAACAACTGGACAATGTTATTTTAGAGACAGATGCTCAACAGGTCGTGATGGGTTTGCGTGGTATGCAGGATTCTTCTTATTATGGTTGGTTTTAGATGATTATTTACATCTTTTACAGCACTTTTCCAATGTGTCTTTTCATTTTGTTAGAAGATCAGCCAACAGAGTGGCTCATGAATGTGCTATAGCTGCTCTTTGTAATCCTGGTCTTCAGGAGTGGGAGTCCCTCCAAATTTCTTGTTTCATGTTATTTCTAATTAATGAAGTATAGTTTCCTTTCAAAAAAAATTATATTCCACTTTTCTATTCTTTTCACTTCACTTCACTTTGCCTGAACCCTAAAACTACCTAAGTTTTTCTCATACTGTAAAAAAAAAAGAAACTAAAAGCTTTTGTCATGGTCTCCATTCTCTGAATCTATCCTCACTTTCTTTCTCGTTCCCCCCCCCCCCCCCCATCTCCTAAACCTAAACCTAATCAGTTGTTATCATCTTTGATATCCCATTTCATTCTCTCTCGCTCACTCACACCTCACTCACTCTCAACTCACGCGCTCGCTCACAGCCTGTGCCATCTTCATCTTCATCATTCCTGATATCCCACAGGTATATTCCTATTCTACCTAACCAATATCTTCCTAAGTAATAGTAACTTGCAGCACAAGGAGACCAAATCTAAAGAGGAAAAGGAGTCCCTCATTAGGAAGACTCCCGGATCAAGAAGTAATACAGAGACATATCCTACTAGGAGGAGTCCTACTCCTCTTAGGTTTGAGCATCTCATCCTCTATAAATAGTCCTTACCTTTTCTCATATGATTCATTCTATTCTACTCTATTCTCTTAGCTCTCTTTCTCTCTCTAAATGTTCTCTCAACCTATCTTGACTTAGGCATCAGAGGGTTTGTGGGGGAGACCCCACCTCTCACCTTGCCTCTTTATTGGTTGCTTGACATACAGAACTCGGAGGTTCCAGATTCAAGTTATCACCCATTAAAAAAAATTAGAGCATATTCAGTATGTAATTTATTTCTCAAACAATATAAAAATTTAATTTAATAAAATGAAATGAAAATTTTTTTATATATTAATTAATAATGGAAATAATCTCATCAATTTCTCTCCATAATTTCTTCTTAATGATTGACATGATTTTCTCTTCTCATGAGCTGTATATTCTGCATTCACATTGTGCATTGCTATAATTAAGCTAATCTAGAATCTTTGTTGTATTGTATATATAGATTTTTGTATAATCAAGAAAATTGTACCAAATATTCTTTTAAATACCTTGTCTACTCTTTATGGCATCAGAGCTCCCCATCCTGGTATAGTTTTTTTTCTTTTTTGCTCACACATCTTCCCTACAATTACCATGGCTACTGATAATATTCAAGTTACCCTTCCTAACCACCTTGAGCCAACAAAACCTCTTATTGTTATTAACATCAATAACACCATTAAACTCAATTGCACAAACTACCGCTCATGGAAGCTCCAAGTGGAAGATGATCTTAATAGGATATGATCTCTATAAATTCATTAATGGTTAGTATCTTCCTCCTCCAATTACCATCATTGTTGATAATGTCAATACTCCAAATCCAAAATGTCAAACATGGTTGCATCAAGATAAACTGATATTTGGTGCTCTTGTCGGCTCACTCACTTCACCTTTTATACCCCTTATCTCCCAAGATGCCTGTCAAACCTTGCCAACACATATGTCAAACCTTCCCATGATCATATCAAACAAATAAAAAAAAAAGATTAAATAAAACACTAAGGGCTCCCAAACCATCTCAGAATATATGCAATTTGTTAAGACTCATGCAGATGAACTTGCAATCTTGGGAAAACCAATGGATCATGAGGACCTCATTGAGATGATTCTTAATGGCCTTAATGATGAGTACAAATCAATCATTGATGTTTTCAATGGTTGTGATGTACAAATTTCCTTTTATGAACTACATGAGAAACTGATCAACAAAGAACTCTCTTTATACCTTTAACACTTAAGCTCATCTCCTCCTTCTACAGCAGTTTATACAACACACTCCAAGTCCAATGTTGAAAATCTTAATGGCAAAGATAACAAAATACCATGATTATCTTTCCATTTATCATTTCCAAATAACTCTACCATAAACTTAAACATCAGCTTTCTCTCCAATAGTTCTTCACCTTCTAATAGTCACTCATCTCTAATACCTTACTTTGGTTGTTGCTAATAGTGCAGAACATAAGGATATACTGTCACACATTTTCATGTGTTTTATCAAGCACACCCAACAATTCAACCACCCTCTTCAACTAGCCAACCATGGCAACCACATGCTTATTTTGTAGCTGCCAACATGCTACTCATAATGGCTCCTTGATAGTGGTGCTTTGCGTTATGTTACTTCTGATTTGAATAATTTATCATTTTATGCTCCTTATGATGGTTTTGATGACATTGTGATTGGCAAGGGCTCGAGTCTTTCTATCACCCATATCGGTTCCAAATCTCTTTTTACTCCCTTTCGCATATTCTCTTTGAACAATGTTTTATATGTTCTTACTATGAAAAATATTCTCATTTTTATTTCTCAAATTTGTTATTCTAATAATGTCTCTATTAAATTCTTACCAAATTATTTCTTTATAAAGGCTCTTCCAGCGAGGGCAATTTTGCTGAAAGGTGGGACTAAGGATAGGGTGTATGAATGGCCAGTACATTTCCCTCATTAGTCTTATTTAGTTACTGTCTCTAATGTTAAAACTACTCCTTTTGTGTGGCATAGCCATTTAGGACACCCTCTTTCACTATCTTCAAATATATTGTTCAAAACCTCTTTGTTGATATATGTCTAACTCATATAATTCCAATTGTGATGTTTGTCAATGTAATAAAAGTCATAAGCTACCATTCTCTATCTCCACCCTAATGTCTTCCTCCCCACTTGAATTTATAATTTCTGATGTTTTGATTGTCCTATTCACTTTGTTGATGGGTACAAGTATTATGTTATTTTTGTCAATCATTTCACGAAGTACATTTGGCTTTATCAACTCAAACAGAAATCTCATGTTCATGATACAATTGTTAAGTTCAAATCTCTTATTGAAAAATATTTCAACCAAAAAAATTTATCATTTTTTTTTTCAAATAATGGAGGTGAATATCAAGCTCTTTCCTCTTTTCTTGCCACCAATGGCATTTCCCACCTCACTACACCTCTTTACACATATGAACACAGTGGTTATATCAAACAACGTCACTGCTATATTATACAAACATGTCTCTTCCTTCTTTCTCATGTATCCATGCCTCTCAATTACTGGTCTTATGCCTACAAGGCTATTGTCTACCTCATAAATCGTCTTCCTACTCGCACACTTCAACTCCTTTCTCCATATGCCAAACTCTTTAGCACCCCTCCCAATTACTTCAAACTTCATAATTTTAGCTGCCTTTACTAAACTTCCTCCTTGTTCCTCTCCCTATGTCTTCCTTGGGTACTCTAATACTAAGAGTGCCTATCTTTATCTTGATCCTATAACTTCTCATGTCTACAAATCTTTTCATGTCTGATTTATTGAATCAGTCTTCCTATTCACTTATATTCAAACTTTCCAGGATCATCCCTTCAAAAATAATATGTTTGATTGGTGTCATTCCATTGCCCATCTTCAACTAGCTACTCAATAATCACTTATACCAACCATCTAACCTCAAGAGTCATCCATTTCATTATTGGATCCTACTACTGCTTTAACCTTATAGCAAAATAACTCAGGGATAGACCAAACCATCTTTAGAATGGATCCTATCCTGTTGCCCCCAATGACCATTCTTTAAGACTTTAACTCTCCACCCACCATTTTCACCTTCACCTAAGTCCATCAACACTAACCACACATCACCCAAAATCATTATCACTCATTCCAAAAATAATACCTATAAGCCCATCCAAAAACTCAATCTTCACACATACCTTTCCACCACAACTGCCTTTGAACCATCTAATATGACCCAAGCCATTAAAGATCCCAAATGGTGTCACGCTATGTTTGAGGAGTATGATACACTTATTAGAAATGGAATATAGAGCTTGTTCCACCAGATAATTCACAAAATGTCATTGGTTATAAATAGGTTTTCTGCACTAAATATCTCTTTGATGGTTCAATTAAAAGATTTAAGGCTCATTTAGTACTAAAGGGTTTCACTAGTGCTCCGGTCTAAATTATCATGAGACGTTTAGCCCAGTTGTCAAGACAACCACTATTTGGCTTGTCCTAAGCTTATTTATTAGCCAAGGTTAGTGTTTTCGGCAATTAGATATCAATAATGCTTTTCTTCAATGCTCTTTAACTAAGGATGTCTATATGACTCAACCGCCTGACTTTCTTGACCAAGACCATCCACCCATGTTTGTAAGCTTCAAAAAAGGTATCGATGGCCTTAAGCAAGCCCTTAAGGCCTGGTATCATGAATTGAAACCAGTTATCCTCACTTGTGGCTTTCTCAATTTTATTATCGATACTTCTTTATTTATATTTAATATAGGACAAACTATTATTTACCTACTTGTGTGTGTTGATGATATTATTATAATAGGTAATACAAGTGCAATTGTTCAGTGAATTATTAATCTTATTGTTACTTGTTTATCTATCAAGGACCTTGGTGCTCTCTCCTATTTTCTTAGTGTTGAGGTAGTCTCTTACCCTAATGGCCTATTCCTCTTTCAATGCCAATATATTAAAAATCTCATTGATCGAACTCATATGGGAATGCCAAACCAATTGCTATAACTCTTGCAACTGACTATCTTCTTACACTTAACTCTGGCTTCATTCTTCCCAATCCAATAGATTTTTGGACCGTCATTGGTAGTCTACAATATCTCTTATTACTCGGCCTGACATTGCATACGCGATGAATAAAATCTCTCAATTCATGCATCGACCAATAACTGAGCATTGAACTACAATTAAAAGATTACTTCATTATCTCTATAATACTTTAGATCATGGCATCAACTTGTATTATTGTCACTCTCCTTTAAATCTCTATGCCTTTCAAATATTGATTGGGAAAGTAATAAAGATGACTACACATCCACTAGTGCCTATATAATCTACCTTGGTTGCAATCCCATTTCTTGGACAACAAAAAAGCAGCAAACTGTCACTCATTCATCCATAGAAGCGAAGTATTGATTTGTTGCTAACAATGTTATTGAACTTCGATGGCTTCGCTCTCTTCTTAGTGAACCTGGTATTGTAGGGTTCTGTGATAGAAAACGCAACGGAAAATAAAAATTTTTCTCACGAACCCGAACCCGGATCCATGCAATTCGATTAATTGATTAGTTAGGGTTTTTAAAAACCTTACCACAATCGAACGTATAGGCTAGATTGCTGGAAGGACGAGAGGAGGTTCACACCGGTGACACCCTACCTCGAGCTTTTTGCTTTCTTGGAACGGATTTGAGACGCCTCCAATAGGATTCGTCCTCTACTGGTATCCACACGAACAACCTTGATTCATAACGAACTATGTGCTAGCACCTTCTTGATTGTCTCACAAAATCAAGAATGAATTAACTCTTTGTGTTTTTCGTTTTCTCAAGAGGGAGAGAAAAATGAATTTTGGGTGGCTACAAGTGATAGACGTATGTAAAACCCTAGAGAACATCACATATATATAGAATTCTCAATTAGGGTTTCACTTACCAAAACCCCTTTTGGTATATGTCACTTTTAATTCTGATTTTATTAAAATACCTAAATCAGAAATATATTTAATTATTTATTTAGATA
>CATIWK010169794.1:0-12751 GCA_949634005.1 Mallotus japonicus
TTTAAAAAAATTTAGAAATATTTAAATAAACAATTCATTTTATTCTATATAAATTTGTCCTTTTTTCATTCACTCTCATAATAAAATCAATAAATATTTATTTAAATTTAACTAATTAGGATGAGATGGATAAATAAATAAATAAATATTTATTTATTTTTATTTTGGGAGTGAATAAAAAATAAAATTTTATATAGTATGAGATGAGTTTCGTTTATTTAAATATTTATGATTTTTCTTTTGAAATAGTATGGAATGAATTTATATAGTATTTTTTTATTTTTTTTTAAAAAATGTAAAATCCTTTTAATATCATATTACTATTAGTAGATTCTATAAGTATAAAAAATAAACGGTTATTTAATATTTTTATTATATACAATTTAAATTTTTTTAAAAAATTTTGTGTTAAAATATTCTTAAATTTTTGGGGTAAATTTGTTTTTTTTTTTATTATAAACATTAGGGGCAAAAATATACCTTTATCTAATTTTTTTTGTGCATGTTAACAATGGTGGACCCTACTAATGGTGAGAATTAATACCATTTATACAAGGGATTTAAATATATGGTTTTTCAAAATGATAAAGATATATTTGCATCTCAAAAAATATTAATAGTGAATGTGAAATTAGAACACAATGTTAGGGATATTTTTATACATTCTCCAAATGAAAAATAATCATTCCTAGACTCTTCCTCCTAAGCCCTTGCATTCTGATTCGTGTGTTCGATTTTTGTGGCGACAATAGTGTTATTTTTGACAAAGATAACAATTAAGTTCCAAGATATGAAAATTATATATATATATATAGACTGAAATATAAAAATTGAAAAATTAACTGACGGAAAATTTAGTTTTATATGGTAGATAGAACTAAAAGAAAAAAAAATTTTAAAATTTATTTATTAATAAATTTTTTAATATCTAATTACTTATGAATTTAAGACTATAGAAACTATTATCTCATATTATAGCAAGGGCTCTTACTATGGTGCAAATGTTTGTATCTATGCAAATGAAATTAGAGCTGTTGGATTTATTTTTATTTAATTATAACCATTGATCATTTTTGTGTACCAATACCTATAAAATATATCAATGGTTATAATTAGATTAGTAGTAATTTAATGGTTCTAATTGTACTTATACAGATATATATGTTTGAATTGTAGAATGAGTTTATAGTAAGAGATGTGGTATACAATCCTACACTTGTTAATTTTTATTATTTTAACACTTGTACTACTGTACTTTTGTCAATTTAGCACCTTAACTTAGTTAAAAATCAAATCTAACTTGATTATAAACACCTTATCACTTAGGTGGCTTCATGTGTGGTTTACTTTTTCTATTAAGTATGTCTAAACAATAAAGAAAGCTCCCATAAAAAAGAAATAAATAAAAAAATTTTGATTCAAGGGCTTTTTTTTGGCTTCATTGGTCCTTTCTTTTCCTCATTTTTTACCTAATGCAACAGTGGAGGCCGATGATAAAATCAACATCGGTGCAGCAAAACCAACAAAATTATTTTTAATTTTTCTTTCAGTTGCTTCTTATTTTCTATTTTTTTGTTGTCATTTTCTACTCTTTCACCATAAGATCCAACAAAAAAAAAAAAAAAGATTAATCTTTATCAATGATTGTTTTAATTTAATTTTCTGGGTTCTTCTTGATTTGTTTTGAAAAGAAATTATTTTTTAGATTATGATATTAACAAGAAGAATATCCCTCAAAGCACTGTTAATTAAAATGTGAGTTTTTATTTTCTAAATCTAATTTTAATTTTTTGAAATTTTTTTTAATGAAATGGGGATGTGTTTGATTTTGTGCAATAATTTTTTTGGATTTAATTTTTTCTAGGGCAGACCATCCAATTTATCTACAACTATAGTCCAATTTGCTAAATTATCCTATCCTTTAAATTGTATCAATTTATGCATCAATTTTTCGACTTGTTTCAATTTTATCCAACTTGCATTTGGCATGTGGAGTTGCTAATGTGGCAAATAAGTTGCTGATGTGGCAAATAAGGTTAACGTGGCAAATGACATGTAACTCATAATTTTGATTAAGAAAAAAAAATCATTTTAACTCCTTCAAACTTCATCCCATTTTCATCCATACCCTCTCCTTCACCACTACCGTCGCCGCACCACCACCACCAGTCCCAACAAGATCGACAAAACAAGCAAATAAACAAATAAATTAACAACCAAATAAACAAATAAATTAATAATCAAATAAATTCAAGAACATTGCAGGCAGCATTGGATTGGGCATGTGGACCAACAAGGGCTAATTGCAGTGAGATTCAACCAGGGGAGAAGGGGATGGAGGTGCTTGTAATTGCGCTGCTGGGCTGTCACGTCCTGTCGCGGTAGTCAGGTTTTTTTCTTCACATACGCCCCACCACCATTCCCAGCAAAAGCCAAAAGTCAAACCATCTCTAGCACTAAAACTCACCAAAGAAAGCAGCCATGGATGAAGTGGGTAGGAGCGGAACGGTGGTGATGATCGCGATCTCTGTCCCTATCCCTGTTTCTGTCTCTGTCTTTGTCTCTATCTCTGTCCCTGTCACGTCCATCGTCGAAGTGGGGGTTCAAGGTAGAGCCGGAGGTGGGGGCGAGAGTGAGGGCGGTGACCCATCGAGGCAGAGGCGAGGTCGAGGGCGAGGGATGACGGGCAGAGCAGTTTGTAATGGTGGTGGTGGTGGATAAAACACACATAGGTGATGGTGATAAAATTGAAGGTGTGCTTTTTATTTTTTCTTTAACAAATAATTTTGATTTTTTTTGGAAAAGAAATAATTTTGATTTATGAGTTAATTAGTTTGGTAGCTAATTTTATTAATTGTTAATTATTGGTGGATAAAAAATTTATTAATTATTGAAAATTTTATTAATTAATTTTTGTTGGTAAAATAAATGAAAATAAAAATATCAATAATATAATTTTTAAGGGGTTATTTTTATAAATTTTAAGGTATTATGTGCACTAATAATACCAAGAGTTAATTAATATTTTGTACCAAGAGTTATTTCCAAAAAAAAAATTATGAATTACATGTCATTTGCCACGTCAGCCTTATTTGACATGTCAGCAACTTATTTACCACATCAGCAACTCCACATGTCAAATACAAGTTTGATAAAATTGAAACAAGTTGAAAAATTGATACATAAATTGATACAATTTAAAGGATAGGATAATTTAGCAAATTAGACTATAGTTGCGGATAAATGAGATGATTTTTCTTTTTTTTTTTTTATAAAATTTATGGGTTGATGCAATTTTAATTTTTGATACAATTTTGAAAGGGGTTGCTATGGTGTTCAAATGTTTGGAGAAAAATGAAGAATGAAGTTTAAAGGAAAAAAGAGAAGTTTTTCTTAAAAAAAAAAAAATCAAAAGTATGATAACAAGAAATGGAAAAAAATAAAGTGGGTCATGGTAACAATGATGGTGGCCGTGGTTGTATTAAAAGGAAAATTTAGATTTTCTTTTGAATTTAGAATTTTAATTTTAATTCTATTTGACATGTCATATACGACGTGTTGTTCATGTCAACTAGCGTGGCATCCGTGTGAGTGTAAGTGAGATACATTATCTTTCATGAATCCCAAATTGTGAAAAAAAAAAGTGCTTATAAGTTAGTTTTTAAGTTAGTTTAAGCGCTGAATTGACAAAAATATAAATTAAGTACTAGATTGATAAAAATTGACAAAATACACTGGTCTGGATATATATTAAGCTCAAGAGATGTTATATATAAAGAGCTAAGAGATGTTTTATATTATAATACAAATGTATGTATAAATAAGATTAGAACCGTTGAATTTTTATTTTTATACAAATGTTTATAATGTAAAAGGACTTTAAAATGCATCGCTTTCCTTACTGTAAAATCCATGGCTTGTTAAATAACAATGACAGCCACTACAAATTATAAAGCATTCAGACCAAAATTAAATTTTGTAAAAAGAAAATGCTCTTCTTTATAATCTAACATTGAGAAGTATAATGTTTTGATCAAATAAAGTAATGAAAAGTCATTTCCAATTTATTTATTTTTTCCAGTTGAGAGAATTAATTAATACGATTTTGTTATGTTCAATTGGTATCTATTTAAAAGTGCAAATCTATTAAACTGTGAATGCGCAAAATTGCCAATTAATGCAATTACTATAATTGCCCGAGTAGCTTAAAAGATAAATTAATAAATAAATTTATCATCTAGTAGCTGCCAATCCCTTAAGATTTTAGTAGAAATTTAATTCTTGCTATAGTTAACAGAAATGGTAATTCAAATCATTTTATTTTCATTTTAGGAATAAAATCTTATGTGTAGATTCTATATTATACATACATAAGTTGGTAACGCCACATTTCCATGTAAGAATTTAGACAAATGCTAGCTGTGTTGTCATAAAATAAAATAAAGGTAAAAGGGTTAAATTGGATCCCCAACTATAATTGCTTGAGTAAGTTTTTTTTTAAGATAAGATTCAATATTATCTAATTTTAAAAGAAAAAATTTCTATTAGAATAAAAAAATTTTAAGGTTCAAAGTTAATTTTGGGTATAGTTGAGGATCCAATTTGATCATTTAATCATAAAATAAAATAAAACTAAAGTTTGCTGTTTCAAATTATAAGGTTTGGAATTTTTTAAATAAAATTTAGGTTTCTAGTCTTACGTATAAAAAAAATAGATATTGGAAGAGTTTTGTCTCTCTTGTGAATTCACTGACTCAAACTCCATATTAATTAGAGTTCTTGTAACTACTGAATAATGAAAAAATCAAATGAAAAAATAAAATAAAATCTTAAAAATAGAAAGATAATAATAAAAATAAATGGAAAGTTCATTATATTTTGGCCAATTGTCAATTATTTGTCATGAAACAGCACAAACAATTATGCACCAAAGAAAAAAAAAATTGTATTAAGCAAATGATGATATAAACGGCAATGAAAATCGTACATAATGAACTTTCTTTAATGTCTGAGATATCAATCTAATTCATTACCATTGCACATAGATTTCTTTAATAAAAACTGTGTCATCCTTTCCTATTATGTTTACTTTCACTATCTTCCTGCCAAAATTAGCTTCTACCCTTTTGTTTTCTAGTTGCAAAAAGCTTAATGAGCATTAAATTTGTCAAATCTGTGCTGAGACAAGAGAGATTTTGCTCACTTTTACCTTTTTGTTATTTTTTATTTTTAATTATTCGATCGCCGCTATTTAAAATCCATTAAAATTTTAATAATTTGGTTCGATCATATATTACTAATAAACGTTTATTAACAGCTAATTTAATGCAACTGCATATATTATAAATCAAATTTTAAGATGTCGCTTAAATAAAAACCGTCTCCTGCTAACTGATTTTAACAATTGTTGTTTTTATTTTAAAGTTTCTTAATTAAAAGAGATATCAAATCATCTATTCATAAAGTATAAATTATAAAGTAGTATTTTTTTTATAAATTCTATAATTAACAAGTGATATATTTATTTCTTTTTAAATAAGATTAAAAATTATTTTTACAAATTTTAGAACTTTTGAAAAAAAATTTTATTTACTTCAATTATATTATACTCAATGATTATATATGTGACATATATATACTTATTTTTATTGGTTATGTAGAAAACACTTTGATATATATGTCATAAATCTCATCATTTGTTATGTTATATTCAAATTAATAAGAAGCTTTTACCATAAAATTTAAATTTTATGTCTCAAAATATATATTTTTTAAAAAAGTAATTATTAAATTCTCACTTTTCTTTTCTTTTTTTTCTGTTATGATAAAGAGGATAATTTTTTATACCTTTAGCAGATATTAATTCTATGCATGTCCATTGTATTATACACACAAGAAAACCCAAATTTGGCAGTGAACCTTCCTATAAATTAGCTATCATCCTAAGGCAAACACCCATCCCTTCCTATTCTCTCTATCTTGCTAGTTTGCTTCTAGTGCAAAAACTAGTCTCTGCACTAGCTACTTCTGTTTCCCTTTTCTTTTCTTGCTGCTCAACCATGGCTGGTTATGGCTGGAACATCCCTAAAAGGCCTTATCATCCTTCACAAATAGCCTGCAGAATATGCAACCATGTTTTTATGAGCACACAAGCTCTTATAAGTCATATCGAAACTCACATGGTTGATGATATCTCTGGCTTAAGAAGGCAGTCAAATGGCCTAAACCTCATTTCTTGTCAAAGAATCAGCCCTTACTATGTCAACCCACCATCATCACCTTCTCCTGTGCCACCAAATTTCTTGTCCTTTAGTCGAAACAGCTGTATTCTGCCATCTTTGCAAGAGATCAGAAACAACCCTATGTTATGTGGCACTCCCAACCCTCAAATCATTTCTCCAGGCCCAAGGCCGATCCCTCCACGTCCAATTCCACCACAGCCAATTCCACCACAGCCAATTCTTCCACAGCCACAGATTCCTTTGCTGGCTATGAGGAACAATAACTACCCACCACTACCACCACCACCACTGCAGGCTCCTGTAACTGTTTTACAACCTAAGAAACCCATGGAAGAGCAACCATCTAGTGATGATTGCACCAAGCCACTTATTCAGAAGCTGGAGAAACCCTACAAAGCTGAAGTGAAGGCTGATGGTAACATCCTGAACAGTTCTGATTTGGATATGCTGGACCTGACCTTGAAGCTGTAGGGTGATTAGGGTTTATCCCAAAACCCTACTTTAAGTTTAAGTTTAAGAGTGTGTTTTTTTTTTAGTTGAAAAAACAAAAAAGAAAATAGCCTTAAGGTCTTTTTTTTTTCATTTCATATCTTGTGTACTATTTACTGCATTTCTTTTAATGTCATTTTGTTTATTTATTTGTCTCAGTAATCAAACTATATTGTTCTTCTTCCAAACTTAATTAATTTTATGTATTTATTCATATATGTGTAAGCGTTTCAGTGATGAATATATAGATATTTAATTAAAATTAATCGAACATATAATATTTTCCTTTTTTTACAATAACATATGATGATTCAACAAGAGTATTATGTATAATCCTCATCAACAAACATACAAATGCTCCATTTTATGTTTTCATTTTGATTTGTTATTAAATAAAATGATATAAACATAGAAATTATATCTTCTTTGATATATTAAAAAATTATATTGAGGAAATCATTCTTCAGTTAATTAAATGAATAGGTGTATTCTGTGTGCCGCCGTTTAAGTGCTTTATTGAAATTTTAATTTTAGGATCTGCAATAGGTTTCGTGTTTGCAATAGTGTATATGTGTAGCTACTAAGTAGTATTTTAACAAATCAAAGAGATTTTTTCTTTTTACTTAAAATACAGTTTTTTTTTAAAAAAAAGAGTTTTAACTTTCAAAACTATATGTAGTTTCAGATCAGAAGAAACCAAGCAAAATGAATTCTCATAACAAAATTGTAGAAATATATTACCCTAAACTATACATCATTTCCTTGTAGATAAAATTACTAAACAAAATTATTTAAAACTGTCAATGAGGAAGTAGTCAAGTGACACTGTCATCGTCAATTTTAAAGGGGAGGATTGTTCCCTGTTGTACAATCTATCAATATCTAGATCATATGATCTCACTATTGACAAAAAAATTATTTAAAACTTTTAAGAATAGAAAAAAACAACTACTAAAATCACAGTGGACATATATACCTTTCAAATAATCATGCTAAAAGCAATAACAAGATTATTTTAGTGTGGTTCTAGTAATTATCATGTTATAACTTAAACTAAATCACCACTTAATTTAAAAGCTAATGTTAAAGAAAAGCTTTCATTCTTTTTATTTTCACTTTGATATTATTTCAATGAAAAGTATATATATGTTTAATAGATATCTAATAAAAATAATGTTTCGTACCTCATATAGCTTAGCTTCAATTTTTCATTTTAAAATTAATTTACTGTAACATAATTTTAATTGCCATAAGTACAATACTTGAAAGGTTAAATTAATTTTATATGGAAGGATTATCGTCATTTCACAACTGGAGACTTTTAATATTCAGTATCACAACAAATATATTCAATATCTTGTTTTAATTGATAGGATTTGCTTGGATACTGAAAAAATAAAGAAATATTTTAGATTGACGCGCATGTTTAATCTCAATCGTCCACGGATACAGAATACGCGTGAATTGATAAGTTTAATGGTTAGAATTGTACAATCGCCGTAAGCGCACGTGTGATTAGAATTCTAAAAGCATGATTTTCTGACAAAGACATTGCACACTAGGTTATACAACCATAAATAGAAAAGTTACCCTAAAATAGTCTCACAAACCTTCATAGAACAAATAAGCTAAGGTTCCTTATAAAACAGGCACTACCCTCCTCCATTTTCTTCAAGAAACATTCAAGCTGGCTAGCAACTCATCACAGTTTCTTTTTCTCTGGCCTTGCTCTTTCATTTCTTCTCTATTTGTGTTCTTCATCATGTCGAGCAGTTTGTTTTGGAGCTCAAGGTTTGAAAACCCTCAAATCCCATGCGAAAAATGTTACCGTGTGATCTTTGGTCTCGAGGCTTATGCGAAGCACTGTGAAAACCACATCCTAGAAGAAGAGCTGGAGAACTATTTGGGTCCATACCCTAATATCAACCGCAGCAGCCGCGCCTCTCTGAGTCTTCTCCGCATGTCTCAGTCCACTTACCAGCGTGTCATCCGTCCTTCTCAATCATCTGCACCACCGCTTCCACCACTGCCGCCTCCACCTGTACCACCTCCTGAAGACCAGTTCTTTGTGGATATTCATGCTGCCTTCCGCCCGGATATTCAGCTTCCTCTTCCTCCTTTGCCTGATATTACTGTAAATGAAGTGGTTGCTGATAACTATAATGGAAATGCAGGTGCTGATGTTGCTCCATTAATGAACTTTGCACCAGGTGTTCAAGAGGTTATCGATCTAGCACAGAGTGATGGAGAAGAGAATGATGAAGATGGTGATGATAATGATGATATCTATTAATTAGCTTTAATTAATTACTGTCGCTGTCGCTGTTACTTAAGAGTCAAGTTAAGTGTGTGTTGATGTTGCTGTTAGTGTTCTTGTGTTCTTTATTACTGTCTGAGTCTGAGTCTGAGTCTAGAGTCTGAGTCTTTGTCTAAGTGTGATCGTTCAATGAATAAATGTCATTATCTCTTAATAATCTCTTTTTTCTAATCAGCATTAAAAAATTAATTAGTCTTTTATTAAAAGTAAAAAACTACAGCTTACAAATTCAACCCATATAAGGATTATTGAAACTATAATGTCTTGCATATCGGATTACATGAAGCTTCCTTTCTAAATGTTTATTAGAATTAAAAGATTCATATCTATTGTGTGTATACTAAAATTTTGAAATAATTTAATTTAAAATACAATAAATATATTAGAAATGTTGTATTAAATTATTATCTAATACAAATTTATTAATAAAAAGAAAATCCGACTTTTAGATATGCGAATCCAACATATTGACACTTTTCATTCTTTCTTTATAAGTTTTATAAGTGGATAAATAAAGAAATATACTCAAAAATGTGTTAATAATTGTATTATTTATTATGACAAATATCAAATAGTTAAAAAAAATAAATCACTTTCAAATAATGCCAATCCAACATACTTATATTTTTCATTTTTCTTTATAAATGTATAAACATATAAATATACTTTTTTAATTAAAACATATAATATACTTGAGAACATGTTAATAAATAGTACTGCTTATTATGGCACATATCAAATAGTTTCTCTTTGGGGTGAGCAAGAATTCTAATTGAACCAAACTAAAAATCGCGCGGATATGATTTAGTTCGGTTCACTTTGATTTTATATTTAAAAAATTTAATTCACTGAAATAACTAAACAAATTAAAAATTTTTTATTTTTAACTTTTGAAAATAGTATAATTATTTAATAAAATATTATAAAAATTCTTTAAAAATTCAGTTTTGTTCGGTTAATTCAGTTTTGTTCGGTTAATATATTAATATCTTTAAAAATTCAGTTTTGTTCGGTTAATTTAGTTTTCATTATAAAAATTTTGTTTTTCTATTGGGTTTGATTTGGTTCACTTTTCTGATTTGGTTCATTTCAATTTGGTTTTTATATAGTTCGGTTCGGTTATTTCAGTTTGATAAAAATAGCCCAAAATCAATTAAACCGACCGAATGCTCACCCTTATTATCTTTCGTCTAAGAAATTTTAATATATATAATATAATATTACCTTTTCACAATTAAAAAAAGAAAAAATTCATAATTTTCTTACATATTATATTATGGATCCAATGCACAAACATCAAGTAGAGTTGATCCATATATTATATTTGGCGCTAAAAATTTTCAAAGACACGAAATGAAATTCTATTTTTAAAATTATCAAGCTGAATTTTATAACTTTTTTTTTTAATTCACTGAATTTTATAACTATAAAATAAAGAAAATAACATTAGTATTAATTTCACATCAACAGTTTTTAATTTTTACAAAAACTATAAGAAATCACACTAACATAACCTTGAGAAAGAAAAAAAAAATTCAATACATATATAGCATTTAAACTATTATATAATAATTTAGATTTAAAATAAAATAAATATACGAATAAATACTAAATTAAATTACTAACATTTAATAATTAAATTTAAAATAAGCTATACATGTTATAAATACTACATTGAATTGTTATCCAATAAAATTTTATCAACAAAAAAATCTCACTTTTAGCTATGCAAATCCAATATACTGATACGTACTTTTCATTCTTTCTTTATAAGTGTATAAACATATGAATATACGCATAAACTTATCAACAAATAATATTACTTATTGCAGCACATATATACTATCAAATAGTTTCCTTCATCTAATTAAAATTTTTAATATATACAATACAATATTATTTCGTTGCAATTAAAAAAAGAAAAAAAAATATATTTTTTTTACATCTCACAAAATTATGGCCCCAATGCATAAATATCAAGTAAAAACTGATCCATATTATTTTATTTAGGCTCCGTTTGTTTGTGGAAAATATTTTGTCTTTGGAAAATATTTTCTCTAGAAAATATTTTTCAGAAAAATATTTTTCAAAGAAAATATTTTCCTATGTTTGGTTGCAACACTAAACAAAACAATAAATGAGGAGATAAGACATTGAAAAATAAAAGGGAAGACAATAAATGAGGAGAGAATGTATTAGAAAATGTATTGAAAAATGTTTTCCCATCCTTAAAATAGGAAAACAATTTCCCTTGTTTTAAAGTATTTTTCCTTTGACTGGTATATTATTTTCCTTTGACTAATTTTTCCTAAGTAATCCAAACACTGAAAAATAGGAGAAAATATTTTCCGCAAACAAACGGAGCCTTAATATCAAAAATTTTCTCCAATCACGTTTTTCATTCTCCAGCACACAATATGAAATTCTATTTATAACCCGATTTTTTATAACTATAAAGTAGGAAAAAATCATTAATATCAATTTTAAATCCAAATTTTTGGTTTCCAAAAAAACTATAAGATATCTTACTATCATAATATTGAAAAAAAAGAATAATAATTCAATACTAATTAACATTTAAATTATTGTTTAATAATTAAACTCAGAATAAAATAAATAAACTGAAGATACTACATTTAATTCCTAAAATTTTAAAATAATTTAATTTAAAATAAACTATATATACTATAAATACTATAAACTGAAATTTATCAACCAAAAAAATCTCAATTTCAGATATGCAAATTCAACATGTTGATAGTTGATACTTTTCTTTTTTACAAGTGTATAAATATATAAATATACTCATAAATATGTCAATAATATATATACACTATCAAATAGTTTCTTTTGTCTAAATTTTTTTTAATATATACAAATATAATATTGTCTCATTGCAATTAAAAAAAGAAAAAAATTATTTTCTTGCATCTCTTAAAATTATGGTTCCAATGCATATATATCAAGTAAGAGCTGATCCATATATTAATACTTGACACTCAAAATTTTTATAAAATAAAAATTATCCAATTATATTTTCATTCTTAAACACACAAAATACAATTATACTTTAAAACTATTAAGCTGAATTTTTATAACTATAAAATAGAAAAAAAATCATTAGTATCAATTTTAAATCAGCAATTTCTGGTTCCTACAAAAACTATAACATTGAAGAGGAAAATTCAACACATAGAATTTAAATTATATCTCATACTTTAAATTTTGAAAAAATAAAATAAATATATGAGACAATTTCACTTTCAGATACGCAAAATCCAACATATTGATACTTTTCATTTTTTCCTTACAAGCGTAAATACAATAGATATATCCTTAAACAAGCATGTCAATAAACAATATTACTTACTGTAGCATATATATGCTATCAAATCGTTTCTTTCGCCTATAAATTTTTAATATATACAATATCATATTATCTCATTGCAATTAAAAAAAGAAAAAAAAATCAACTGAAAATTTATTTATAAATCCGAAGATTAATTAAAGGGCTACAACGCCAATATTAATTTTTGTTACATGCATGCTTTGAGAAGCAACTGAAAATTTTATTTATAAATTAGTAGAGTAGCTAGGTGCTCGTAAAGGTTCACATCTTAATTAAGCATTGGCGAGATTGGACATGGTTAAGATGATGCTGCAAAGCTGCTCAAACTCTGTATTAAGGCTAGTCAATGGAGAC
>CATIWK010169845.1:0-13558 GCA_949634005.1 Mallotus japonicus
TCTCTTAGTTCACACGCTCCGTTCAGTCTATTTCACCACATTTCATTTCATCCTTTCACTCCATTTTGAAAACACATTTTTTTTCATTTTTTTCAAAATAAAAAAAATAAATTCAAACAAGCTATATAAATAGCTTCTCACATTTCCATTTCCAATATTTAAAAAAAAAAAAATTATTTTTGCCGGATCCATCATCACATTTCCTGACTGCTTAGGAGTATCACAGTTAAAGTTTCAGGTCCATCTACTGACAGAAGAAGGGGATTTATAATCTCCATTTATCAAAACACTGCTCAGCGATTTCATTCAACAATCAACAACAACAATAGTAATAAAGAACTATACCTCCAGAGACCATGTTAATAACACTCCAAGGTTTTAGCTTCTGAAGTCTAACAGCCAATAAAAGTTTATCAGAACTAGAAAACAAAGGAATATACCGAATAATGTTTATCAAAGCTTTGAATATTCAAAATTTTTTAGTGCCTGAAGCGCCAGAGAATACAGGTCAGGAAACAGCAAAGTAGTGCTAACCCATTGATTGTCCTTTTATTAGCATGTATATAAATATGCAAAAATCAAACGGCGCTGCTTACTAAACCCACGAAACAATGCATGAATAATTTTGCAACCCTCAGATCATACAACAATGATTGTGCACCATCAGATCAGTGGAACCTATCATCCACTTTTTCATTTTTCACTTCATTATGTGAAGCACGATCCAACTTAGAAGGATATGTCCAGAGCTTTTGAATGGAACAATAAAGCCCTAAAAATTAGATATTTCTATGCTTTTATGTTCTTGAAACATCATAAATTCTAATCTACCAAGTCTAAAGATGATAAATTTCAAGTTCAAATTTGGAAAAATAAGCATCTCAACTAGAAACAAGATTAAAACATCTCGATAAGAATTTGGTGTTTCTAAAGAAAATTTTTGCAGTAGACATGCATGAAATTCTCATCCCGATGCTATTAAGTTACAAAGCACATAGTAGATTAATGGTTAATAACTGTTGGACTAACATGAACATTTATCTTGCAATTAGCGGATGAACATTGTTAGGAACACAGAAGATTAAGCAGTTAAATTTGCTGCATTTTGAAACTATGGGTTGGAGATGGCCTAAGAATGCCATCGCATAAGCATTTCAGATGTACAGAGAATTGGAGAAAAAAACCTGTACTACACTTTATGGTGAGTGCTAGGTGGAATGGATGTCTGAAAGATTAGAATTCTTTTTGAACCTGAGCCACCTCTTCTTCTCAGCATACACTAGACAAGGTTGCATTATGAGCCCAAAAAGCAAAGTTACAATGCTAATAGCCATGACTTTCAGAGAAGCAAGAGCTAAAACCACCAAAATTAGTAACGTTGGAGGAATGCACATCAAAATTGCTCCAGCTGTCCCAACAGGTATTTTGTAAGGCCTAGGTGCTCCCGGGTATTGCATCCTTAATTTTACAAAGGCAATAAATTCCATAATCATTCCAAAACAGTATAAGAAGTTCTCTGCAGCTACAATCTCTTGAAAGCTTAACCATGAGAGCAAAATCACACCAGATGCAGAGAATAAGATCCCAGCATGGGGGGTTCCATAACGAGACCTCTTGGAAAAGAACTCAGGAAGCATCCCACGCTCTGCCATTCCCAGAAGTTGGAAGGAGTCACTGCTCATCTCAGCCACAAACATGCCCATGTTAGAAAAAGCAGAAGCCCCTTGGATCCAAGATCTTAACCATACACCCCCCAGAACTTTAGCAATTTCTGAAAAATAGCCATCCGACCATAGATTACGATCAAGTGAAACTGCTCCAGTACCAATCAAGAGGGGGAAAAAGTAC
Source organism: Mallotus japonicus (assembly GCA_949634005.1). NCBI lineage: Eukaryota > Viridiplantae > Streptophyta > Magnoliopsida > Malpighiales > Euphorbiaceae > Mallotus > Mallotus japonicus. Next base: position 1,849 of record CATIWK010169845.1, read on the forward strand.
CCAAATACAACCAAGATAACAGCAAAAAGAAGAGCTTTTGGAAGAGTTCTACTGGGATTTTCCACCTCTCCAGCAAGAGTACTAATTGAGTCCCAATAGTTGAGATTCCAGAAAAGTGTGTTTAAGTAAAGACCCCAGTCCACATTTCCCCAATCCACCGCAAGCCACCTTGAAGGCTCTAGTTTGGGGATCGCTATGATGCCCATGAACACAAAAGGAAGAAGGGAAAACACTCCTAAGAGTACAGCAACCCATCCTACAATGGTTAAACCCCTATAGTTCATGTAAGTTAGAGCAGCAGTTAAAGCAAGAATTGCTACTATCCTTGGGAAACCACTCTCAAGTGCTGGTATTGCAGATTTCAGATAGTCTAGAAACAGAACTGGGTATAATGCATTATCAATAACCCCACTTAGCCATTTCATCCAACCTTGTTGAAAGCCCCAATAAGGACCCAAAGCTGATGATACCCATACTACATACCCACCATTCTCTGGGAACATGGTACCCATTTCTGCTGTTATTAAGGCTTCAGGAATGCTCCAAACAATTGGAAAAAGCAAAAAACCGAGAAGAGCCAAAAGGGGTCCAGCTGCCTTGACACTGTCTTCGACACCAAAAGGTCCCCCAGATACTTCATAGAAGATCAGAAAAACAAGAGGTATAATTGAAACTTTTTGGAACGTATCTATTTTGGGAGAAGATGCTTCCCCTAATACTCCATAGCCAGTATTGTTGGATTCCATTATTAAGCAGAACTTGGCTTGGAAAATGAACTCTTCTGCTACAGCAAACAGCATCAACTTAACATCATGTCTCATATAATGAAAATAATATTTGCAAGTCAAACAATTAAATGTAGGCAACGATAAAATCCATAACATGAAAGTAGATGATAATCCTTCCAGAGGTCATTACACTTTCTTTGATTAATCAATTACGCAATTGATCTCCCTTACCTAAAATCAAGCTTTTGAAGAAATCAAACCTGTCACGTATCACAACGACCTTGAGCTCAATATGCTTGCAGGAAGTTCCCAAATTGATTAAACAAACCTTAAAATGGAATTATACTATCAATAGCTTGAACAATGCACTACCAAGTTCAAACCAACCCAAATCAACAGGATTTCTGGTTCACTCTAGACATGAAAATGTAGTGTAGAACATTAGAATAAGATTTCACATAGAAGAAATTAAATGCTTTTTAATCCATATTTGTGCATCACTCACTAATAGTCACTATAATACAGCTTTGAAATCAAACTAACTTCTGCATACAATTTTCACAATCGCTATAACACAATTTTTAATTATAAAGAAACGCAACTGGAATGGAAATGCGCACGACTCAAGCTAATTCTAAAGTGGGAAAAGAAGAGCAGGAGAATTTGGAAAAAGTAGGAAGATCAAAAGTAACTTCCACCAACACTACACAACAGACAAATAAAAGAATGAAGAGTAATTTGACAACAAACCCACCTTTCAAAATCTTAATCTTTTGACGGCGATATGCGCATAGATGAGCGAAGAAGGACGAGTGACCATTATGAAAAGTGCTCCTCCATCTCTCCCTTTAAAAAAGTTCAAAATGCAGCAAAATGACAACCCATCACCGTATTTGCTTTGAAAAAATAAACGTAAATCGTGAATTTTGTTATCCACGACACGTTGACACTCTTTTGAGTCAATGTGAGAAGATGCTGAAGGTATGTTTCAGTGAATTAGCGACAAGACTAAATGAGTAGGACATACACGCGTCTTCACGGATTTGCCGATATGGGTATTTCTTGTCTTTGCTAATTTTAATATTCTGTGATCATAAGGCAAATTTATTGCAGTTATTATTATTATTATTATTATTATTATTTTGCTGCTCTGTTCTGTCAACCTGAGACAGCAATGGAGTCAGGAGATGACAAGATAAGGAAGGAGATGTCTGAGCTCCGACGGATATGTACAAGTTTTTGTTTTTAGTGGAGACTGACAGATTGTTTGGGAGAGGTGTAAGTAAGGCTAATGGGAAGTGATAAAAAAAAAAAAGGCTAATGGAAGGAAGTGTAAGAAGAGAGAGGATGGTGAAATGAATTTTAAGGTTGGAAAGGGTAAAAACATATAAACTTTATTATCTTTACCTTCTAAAACTCACTTTTCCTTATACCCCAATTTGGATCACAAGGTCCTTGTACCCCAATTTGGATCACAAGGAAATCTTAAATGGTCAAGTTAACCGCACTTCTCTCTCTTAAGATTTTTTCTCTCCTTCTCTCAAAAAAACCTCCTTTTATAGTTAGTGATTTTGGAGTGGCCAAAACCACCTCATCTCATCTTACTTTCTTTATATTATGTTCATAAATAAGTTTTATGTTATAGATCTATATTATCTTACTTTGCTAGTGCCTCCATCTCTATAGAAGTTGTGAGGTTTTATGGTGTTATGATCCAAGAGAAGCTGGAAGACATGAAGAAGCAAGGAGCAAGAAGATTGTTTTTTTTTAGCCTCCTTATGTTAGGATCTTAGGCTTTTTTGTTTAAATCTAAAACTTTTATTTCTTATTTTCTTATTCTTGTTCTTGTCATAATCTTCACTCTTACATATTTAGTGTTTTAGTAAGAGTAAGTTTGATGACATCCATGGTTATCTTTTTCCATGGCTCTCTCCATAAGCTTCTTGTAAAGTTCTCTTAATGATATTTTTATTTAGTTCAAAAAAAATTTGGATCACAAGGAAGAAGAATGAAATGATATATATATATATATATATTGCTTGTAAAATTTTATATGTTAAATTATTAAAAATAAAAAAAAATATATTTTTTTTAGAAAAAAGGCACAACAAAGTTACTAGCCGACTGTAACTCACACCTACAGTGTCATGAAATAACCAGTTGAACAATTCTGTTGGAGGATGTATTAGCCTATCACACCCAATGCTTAAATTACAAGCATGATTAGTCAACGAATCAGCTATCAAGTTCTCCTCCCTGAATATGTGCTTCCCTTTTACTTCCCTAGATCTTTGAGTAAAATTTTAATTACATTAAAATAGACTTTAATCTTACCTAAATTGTACAAGTCTAATGCGCTCTAAATACCGATAATTTATACTAAAAAAATTATTTTGAGCATATAAACTTTTTTAAAGTAATTATACATTCTTTTCTGTATCTATATGTACAAGCCTATTTCATTAGATTAGAGATACCCAAACTTGAAGGTTTTAAACGATTAAGTGTAATGGGAGATGCAAAAACTAACTTCTGAGTTCCTCTGCCTACATAAATTAATGTTGTTCGTGGCACTATTAAGGTCAAATGTACATATCTATTGCATCCCTTTTACTTTTTTTTTCCTTTTCATCAATCATTACATTTCAAATAATTAGTAATCATATGCATGCTCTGATTTTATTAGCATATAAATTACTACTAAATAGTAACTAAAAGTATAGTTAGAAACAAGGTAGTTTTCTATTTTCCAGTATTGTTCTTCATCAGAAAGTAAGCCTTTGAGTAAATGTAAATTTGCTAACCTTAAGCAGCCATGGCAAGTACAAATTGATAGGGGTGTTCAATCCGTCCGCCCAAAATACCGACTCAAAACGGATCCGATCTAACTCGGATCAATCTCATTTTTATAAATTTGTAAGTATTCGGTCGGAACTGAGTCGATTGAATATCTGAACTTTATCAATAGCATATCTATATTTATAACCAAAATATAATACTAGGGTGCTAATAATAAAGCGGTGAGGTATTTGGATGAAGGATACGAGATTTCTTATTTAGAAAAGAAAAAACTAAGTAAATAACTCCTAAACATCCTACCTAGGATTTGTAGACATAAATATGCACAACAACTTCATTAGACTACTAGAAATATCTTTTATATATATATATATATTTTTTTTCATATTTAAAAAAAGAAAAACTAAGTAAAAACTCCAAAACATCATCTAGGCATAAACATGCGCAACAACTCCATTAGACTACTAAAAATATATATTTCTTTTATTTTTTAATTTTTTATTAGTTTGTCGGTCACCGAAAGCCATTTCAAATTTTTTGTTTTTGAAAAAAATGAAAACCCAACTCGCCAACCCGTGGATGCATACCCTATAAATTGACATGAACATGCTTCAAAGTTCAAACAAAAATGGTAAACAATTCATCTTATGTTTTTTTTATTATTATTTAAAGTGTACGTGCTCTTGCATATTAGCAACATACATCAAAATGACGAAAAATTGGCAGCCACTACAATTTATATTAGGTGGTTGTAGGGATGTAATCGAGCCGAGCCAAGTTTTGGCTAGCTCGGACTTAGTTCGTTTATAAACGAGCCAAGCTCGCTATCCTATATGGTGTTTACAAGTTGTTCGCGAGCTTAAACGAACCTAAAGAAATTTGAAAAAATTCAAACTATAAATTAAAATTATACATTTAAAAATTAAAAATAAATTATTTATTAAATAAATTACAATATATTTAATAAAAATTATAATTTTATTCTAATAATAAATTTTTAAAATATTTTTTACAATACAAATTTATATATTATATATCTAAAATTAAATTATTAAACATTAAAATTGCGAGCTGACTCAGGAGCTTCTATTCGAACTTATTCGCGAGTTTTACGAGCCGAGTTTTGTATAATTTGAGTCGAGCTTCTGTATATGATCTCGAACAAGCTTTTATCTAGCCGAACACCAAATTACTCGCGAACAGCTCGGCTCGTTTACACCTTTAAGTGGTTGTTGCTTTCTATCATATAAATTCTATTTTCTATTTTTTCTCTTCTTCATATTTCATTAGTTTTTTACATTAAATTCCATTAGATACGGACAGTACCAATCTTAAAATTAATTTCATTTCTTAGATTTCTTTCATATTTTTCTCTAAGTCTACTAAAATATTTTTATTTAATTTTATCATATTAATGATTATTTATTCTTTTAATTTTGAAATAGTGTTTTTTTGAATTTATATTTTAATTGAAAATATTTTTTAAAGAAAATTACACTTTGTTGTTAGCTAATAATTTGATTACATTTGATGATTTCATGGTTAAAGATCATAGTCTTTTTTATTTATGTTACTTTAGTGGTAATTTTATTTTTATTGACCAATTGTTAAAGAAATTTTCATTTATGTATTTTTATATTTTAATTTACAGTAAAACTAATCTTGAGTGAAAATTTATTTCCTGATTTTGATTTAGCTATATATAAATAAATAGAGATATATGATAAATTTAAAATGAGGATACAACTATATATAGTTTAAAATGTATATGATTGTAATATATATATATATACTTTATTTTAATATATATGTTATTTGTAATCCGTGCAACACGCAGAAAATGATTAATAATGTGTTAATTTTTTTGACTTTTAAAATTTTATTTTTTTTCATTTTTTAATGAATTTTCTTTTCATATAAGGTTAAAGGTTACACTTTTTTTTCCTACCTATTAGTGCCCTTATCTTCACTTATTCTTTTTAAATTAACTTCCACCTTACCCCATCCAAACAAAAGGAAAAGGAAAAGGGTGCAATGCTCGCTCAATTGCTCATCTGAGGGTCGATACTTTTTTTTTGGGTCGAAAGAAAATTATATTAGTAATAAACTTCAAGGTACAAGGAAGATAAACAAGATTTACAACAACTACAAATAATAAGAACTAATCTTACTCTAAAGACATAAATCATAACAAGGTAGAAGAAAAGGAAGGAAAAAATATCTAAACATAAACTAAAAACAGTCACTAAAACACCAGTACAACGCTACTGCTGTAAGCGGATATGATTGTTGGCAAGCAAGAAAGCCAAACTCTGATTTGAAGAAAATTGAAATCTGGATGGTAGACTGGAACAACTCTTCATCATCCTTCGCGAGAATATGGGCGTGGTAAAACCCATTTTACAACTCATAATAATACCCTTAAAGATTGGGTAAGCCAAAATCAAGGGTTTCCTTAAAAGGAAAAGCCTATATCTTATTTTAAGAAAAGAGGAGAAAATATATACAATAGATAAGGAGATGATCAATTTCCGGCCAAAAGTGGCCGGAAATTGATCTCTGAAATCAAGAGTGGGGAAGGGTGTAACCAGTACCAGAGAAGAAGAACAACTAAGTCGGCGAAAGAAGATCATCTGAGGGTCAATACTGCTCCTCTGTTGCACGTAAATTCTTCAAGTAGTTTTTATTTGGGTGAGCATACTAAATGTTTATTTTGTATTATATTATTTTTAATGATTCATCACCTTCTATGATAATTTTTTTGAAATAAAACAATTCATTTATTTTAAAATGTTATTTTAATTTATAAAAGATAAAACAAATTTGTTATTTTCAAAAAATAATGCCATTCCCTATAAGTATATAAATTAACTTGCTTTTCATTATAACTCAATATATCTTTATCAAGTTGTTATTTCATAAGGAATTAATTTTTATAATTATAAAAAATTTTATCTATAAAGTATTAGTACCACTTTTATTAATTGAAAGTGTGTTTTCTTTAAATTATTATTTTTCTGCAAGATTATTATTTTTATAAAATAATATCATCTTCCGAGAGTACAAAGATATTATTTTTCATTATTACTTAATGGGCACTTCTACAATACCTTAGAGGTAGGAATACCTTCACATTTGTAAGCATTAGATTATTATTATTATTTTAGAAATGGTGATTTCGTAGAAACCAGAAGTTCCCTAAAAGGGAAAACACAGTTCCTCCCAAAAGGTAGAAGAAGGACAAAATAAGGGGATGCTAGACAATCCATCCCTTCTAATGGTTCACTCTACAACAGTAACCACAATAAAAAAGCAAAGCAAAGCAAACAGAAAGGCAAAAAGACCAAAATGAAGTCACTAATATTACTTAACATATGACATAAAAAGTAATATTTTTGACTTCAAGAGTCATCACAGGCTCGGCCCTCTTTACTACAATGCTTGGAGAGAGGTGTTACCCTCCTGGATGATCTTTGGGTTGGATGAGATAATCAGAGCAGTGGATTGTTGATTTGGGGAAGCTCTTGCTAGGGCTTTCATTTTGAACTTCTAAAATTTCCTTGAATGAGGCTTGCTGGCCTTGTCTATCTCCATGTGTTTACTATTAGAGCCCATAGCAAACTCTAAGGAGAGTAAGGCTTGTTCCTTTTGATCCAATTCAATGGAGGTGGGCATGGGTGAACTTCTTGAGAGCCCAATTCATTCTTGAAGTTTACTTGTTTAGACATCTTGGCTTTATGAGGGGAGGCCCTATCCTCCTTTTCCTCATGGTTGGTCAGTTGAACTATCTCACTGGAACCCTCTTTTCTTTTACCTGGGGATGCGCCATGGTTGTTGACAGGAGTGGGAGAGACTTCTTGTCCCTGACAACCAGCAGGGGTAGCTGAATCTAGTTGGTAGCTAGCTGGGGTAGTTGTATTATTGTCAGGCACCGAAGCTTCTCCCAGAAGTAACAGATGTGGTTCAGATGGCCTCTTGGAGTTGCCTACCTTTTGACTGTGGGGTGAACGTGCCTCCATGGACAAGTTCTTCAAGGAAAGGTTATCCAATTTGAGCGAGAGCTCCACTGGGGTCTATTTGGTGGTATCCCTTTGACTGCCACGAAGGTAACTTGGTTTGTGCAAATCAGCATGAATCTAAGATCCATAGTCTAAGCAATTCATCACTTGATAAGTTATTTCTTCTTGGATTGAGAATCTGTGACAATTTCTTATAAAATGATCAAAGCAACCGCAGATTTGGCAAAGAATGGGGAGGCGTTCATATTGGAACATTATCCATTTGGATGAATTTGCAATCCTGTTCCTGAAACAAAGAGGGAGAGATTTCGTGAGATCAACTCTTACCTTGATTCTCATAATATGATCGATGTCTTCACCGGTTTGGAGATGCTCGTCCATATCCTCCAGTTTGAGGAATTTTGATTCAGCGATCCTCTTAGCATTTGCCTGGCACATCTGGTTAAGAGGAAGACCACTCACTTGGATCCAGAAACATTTTGAGTTAAAGTCCAAGTCTTCCTCTACGAGAGTTGGATCCCAATCTATCATCACTAGTAAGTGACAATGAATAGTCCAGGGCTTCCCACGTGTTATGCGAGCACATTCTTTTGGTTTGGTAAAGGTAAAGACAAAAGTGTTTCGTTGCTTCAAATCTTTAACCTGGAAGTGCAACACAAATCTCCAAACTTGAGCTAGGGTCTGATGTACAAACTGAGAAGAGAAAGTCTTTGAACTATATATCTTTCCCACTAGACGAGTCTTAAGTTTCTGAAGTAGAGGATTCGCAACTGTTGTGAGTTCTAGCTCTAAGGAATCATCTACATTTAATTCTGGAATATCCTTCATTTTTTCCTGCTGAATAACTTTAACTGCGCTGGAAGATGCCATTACTACTGGGAATAAATGCGAGAAAGATTACACAACACTAATGCTATGTTTGTGAGGAGTTTACAGAAGGTTAAGGAGGGGAAAGTAAGGGAAGGGTAAGATGCTATTGTTGTTTGGTTGGAGAATTTTTAAGGAGGGTAAGGGTAAGGAAGGGTAAGCCTTACCCCTCCTTCACCCTCAAATCTCTATTTTTCTTACACCCCAAATTGGGGTGTAAGGAGGGTTACACAAGAATTTTAGTTATTGGCATAGTATATTGACATTTTTATCCTTTTAAAATTTTACATTTTCTTTCTAATAAAGGCTATTTATGTAATTTTCTTATTTACCTTCCCCTCCTTAAATGAACCTCCATCCAAACAAGCTTAAAAATTTCCCTTACCCTTACTTTCCCTTACCCTTCCTTACCTTTCTTTACCCTTCCTTAATTAACCACCACCTCACCCCATCCAAACATAGCCTAAGAGTAAGAGAAAGTTAGGACGAGGTTGATAGATGGAATAGATGAGTTGGGATAGGGCCAAATACAACCACCACTCTACTTGAGAGAAAACTCTGAAGAGAGACACAAACCTAGTTGGGACATTTGAAACTCTATTTCAACAATTCCCGTTAGATTATTTTAAATGATATAGAGCGTTGGATTAAAATACAAAAAATTACCGGCAACTTTTTTTTTTTTGAGCAACATTACCGGTAACTTCTAACCTATTTATAAGATATATATAATCTTGTTGTCAACCTCATTTTACTTTATAAAGTACAATTAATTTATGGTCAACCTTCTTTTTTTTTTCAGTTTATAAAACACGATTATTTTCATAATTTATAATGTTGTTATGACAAACCATAAATTATAAAGTAAATATATTATAGACAAATAAAATATATGGTTAACTTATATAAAACATTCTCATTAATTATTATATCATTAAAATTTTAATATTTTTTATTTTTAGTAATAAATTTATACATAATCATCAATAAATATTTGATATATTTTATTATTTTAATTCATCTCACATTTTTAAATGGAAAGAGTTTTAAAAGCTAATATGAAAATTAATATAAAGTTGCAGCAAATAAATATATATTGTTGTATAGTATATTATCAAAAAAAAAAAATCGCCCTCAAACTTTGTAAATAAACCTTCTCTTTGAAGTTAGATTAAAAAGGTGTAATAACAAGGTAGATTAATAACCTTACCGAGTTTTATATAATACATATATATTTTTATTATTTTTTTCTTTTCGTTTTTATGTTCTTCTTTTTCCTCTCTTTGTTCTCTTCATAACTTTTTCCAAATTCATCACCCTTTTCCTATCTTCTCCCAAACCCATCAATAACCATAACAAGAATTGCAAAATTAACCCCATTTACAATAGATTTTCACCAACTGAAATTTGAAAAAGTCAGAACAAGGTGAAAAAATTAAAACAAGAAAGCTCAAGCAGACATGATTGATCTTTGCTTGCAACTCTCGTGGGTGTGTCTTTTTTCCTCTTAATCTTCCTCTTTTTTCTTTAATAGGTCACAAATCATCAAGAATTGTAATGGGTAGCTACTAGATTTCATTCTTTTTGGTTCTTGATACATGGATGATTATGAGGTTCTATTTTTCTATCATTTATTCTTGAATTTGTGCTTTTGGTGCTATGAGTGTTAATGGATTTTTATCTATTCACAAGTTCTTATTGATTTGGTAAGTGTATTTGTTGTGAATTTATTTGTTATTTTTTGGTTGGTCAAGCATTGTTGTTAGGTTGTTGCTATTTTATGGTTATTTTCTATTTTTTGTGAGGTTGTCTTGTAATTTTTTTTTTCCGATTGTTGAAGGTTATTGTGAGGTTGTTTTGATGTTATTTTTTGTTTTTTGATTGTTTACAGGTTGTTGTTGGGTTGTTTTTGATGTTTTATGGTTATTGAAGGGTGGTTGTGATGTTATTTATTATTTGTTGATTGCTAAAGGATTGTTGTTGGGTTGTTTCGTTATTTTATGGTTGTTTTCTAGTTTTTGTAAGGTTGTTTTGTAGTTGTGTAATACCCATAATTTTGTGGGTGTGTGTGTGTGTGTGTGTATATATATATATATAGGGTAATTAATTCATTTAATTGTTAACAATTATTGGGACTTTAAAATGAAAGGATCAAATGGAAATTTTTGTAAAAATATAGGTACTAAAGTGGAAATTTTCCAGGCACCTCTCTAGTTTTAAAGCTAGCAGCTGTTGAATTTCAAAAAGCACCTATATATATATATATATATATATATATATATATATATATATATATATATATATATATATATATACATTAGTAAACAACCACATGTTTCACACGTGAACAAATATTTTATTTGACTCGCGATATATAGTAAATAAATAATTAAATATATTATTATTATTATTAGGGATAAAGAAAATTTTGGTGTCTGAACTCTTCAAAATTTAACAATTGAGTGTTTGTACTTTTTATAATTACAATTGAGTGTTGGAAACTATAAAAATATTGCATAATAGTGTATATAGCAGGTAATAATCAAGTTGCCTGTAAATTTATGCTGACAGGGGCCTAAAGTTAGTGACCTAGAGTTGCACATGACTATCATGTGAAATTTAATTAGTAAATGACAATACTAGCCTTATAAGAGATTAAAAGAAATAAAAACCCTAGATTGCATAAAGAGATTGAGAGCAACAAAAATTTAAAGAAGGCGAGGCAAAACTCAACTATGATGCAGCAGTTATCCAGAATAGAAATGAAGCATCAATCGCTTTCATTTGCAGAAACTATCCAGGGGAGGTTACCCGAGCCGAAACAAAGAAAGTGAAAGCAGCCTCTTCGCTAGTAGTTGAAGCAATGGCAGTTAGGGAGGCTGTAAAGGTCGCAACATTAAGAGGCATGGGAGCGACAAAAATTGAGATAGACGCCTTAACTGTAGTAAAGGCAGTAGACGCACATCTGGATGAAGTTCCATGGGAACTTCGAGCAGTAATAGAGGAAATACAAACAAGCTTAAAGGAAGCAAGGGGAACAGAGATTGGAACCAAATTTATGAAACTTGAGATTGGAACCAAATTTATCAACTAGGACGCTACTGTATGTTTCAAAAACATTATCCTGCGTAAAAAAAAAACATAGGAAATGGCTTTGGAAGTAGCTCAAACTGCTTGTTGCAAAAGTGTGAGCCTCCATCACTAATCACAGCTCGAGGTACTCCAAATTTGCTGAACAATTTTTTAAAAAATCTGATCACCACTTTAGCAACATTTGTAGGTGAAGGAATGGCTTCC
>CATIWK010170037.1:0-15730 GCA_949634005.1 Mallotus japonicus
CGGAAGGCGCAGTGACAGGGCTGACCGGAAAGAAGAAGAAGAAGAAGAAGAAGAAGAAAAAAAAGAAAAAGAAGATTTTCGGGGAGAGAGAAGAAGTGGGGCTGTTTTGTATATTATTTTTTTTAATAATAATAATAATAACAAAAAAAATAAACAATAGCTTAAGTCTCCATCACACAAAACTTTAAGTGTATATATGTATATATATATAATACACACACACTAGTGTATATACATATATATATATATATATATATATAGAATAATAATGTGTATTTAAAATGTACTAACTAATAGTTTTAAAACATTAAAATGTTATTTAAAATAAATCATCAAAGTGAATTTCACTAAATAATATTAATAATTAAAAAAATAACGTTTTATTAACACTGCAAATCTCACGAATAATTTAATAAATTAAAAATGAAAATTCAGGGTATTACATTTGTTTTTGTCTCTGGCTTCTTACTAACGTGTTTTTTTTTTTTTTTTGTCAGATCATTTGTCCACATCAGCATGCGTTCCATTAACGCGCATGCTACTGGTTGGCCAAGAGTGATATGGATCTAAAATAGAAATTCAGGTGTGAAATAGGAAAAAATGGAAGTTAGGATGTGAAATAGGTTAAAGTGTAAAAGTTCAGGGGTGAAATGCTGTATTTGGCCAAAAATAAATTAAGGGGTTTTGCTTTTATTCAGAATAAAATTAGTTAATTAATGGAATGGTGTGTCTTGCTCCATAAAATAAAATAATAATATGGTTGGATTAAATTATTTTATTATTAGTGCTAATCTGACCATAGCATCTATGAAAGGTGCCTTGGCTAAAACGATGGTGGCCAAGATATTTGATTATTTAAAGTACAATTATTTATCTAAAGTTTTATATATATATATACCCGAAAATTATGTTCTGGCATCATGAGAATCAATGTGGGAGAATTTTTTTTGCAAAAAAGGTTGGTTTTTAAAAAGTTTTCTTATTTTTCTACGTTTGAAGATAGGAAAGGTCAAAGTATTAGAGTTGCAGTTATTTAAAAAAAAAAAAACTTTAAACGGATGCATGTTGAAATCAGTTGATAAGAATTGTTCTCAATTAAATGATTTTTGAATTTAAATTATGGTGTATTTATTCACATTAATTAGTTGTTGAAAGACTTTTATTATCCTTTTAATCTTATTTAGATAAAATTGAATACCCAAAAAATTAGATAGAGTTCACTAAGCAATAATTGAAATAAAAATTTTGAATTAGTTAAAAATAGTATTTTCATTTTTATAATAAAAAAAAGTCTCAATTAGGTAATGAAACAATTTTTTCTTTGAGAAATGAAACAGGCTATTTTGATTAAAGTGTTTTCTCAATTTTGATGGTTGGTTGATTTTTCTTAATTTTTTTTTAATTTTTTAATTTCATGTTAAATGAATGAAAATTTATTAAAAATCAATTCAATAACCTATATTTATTTTCAAAAATATGAATTTGAAAGAATTAATTTCATTTTTAAAGTATAAATGGTTACAATATATTTATTCAATCAAATATAATATTTTTTAAATAAATAAATTTTTTTCCGTATTAATTTTTATAGTTTTACTTTAAAAATGATATGAAAATTTACTTCTAATGAAATACATTTTCATCTAATGGTGTACTGTCTTTATTTTTTTAATATCATTCTTTCTTTATTTTTTAAAATTCTAAAACACCAATCCTATGATATAAGATAAATGTTGGAATTTCAGAATTGACCATTGACCATTAAGACAAAGCCTTTAGTTTATTCCATGCTCAAGCATATTAATTGACTTAATTTTATAAATTTCATTGGTCCATTATGAAATACTACTTCAATGTTTGAGTCAAAACATAATTAATATATATAATCTAAGATCAGTTGCTAAATTCATTAGGTTGCAGACTGACCTTCGCATATTCATGCTATGAACAAGTAGTCAATAGCTATGGGCTCTCTCATCAATTTTAAATTTTTGAGCATTTTTTACCAATATGTTTCATTTTTTTCCTTCCACAACACGGGTCAAAACAACCATTGCAAACCCAAATTTTTTATTGATATGATAAAATAATTAAGAGTTATTTTTTAATTAATAGAAAAATCTAATTTAAATTTCCTTTTTAAATCAAGTGAAAATAAATTTTTATAAATTAATAACATAGAATTCAAATCCTATATTTCATGATACCTTTAAAAAAGAGTGACCATTTGACTACTCCATGACTAGTATTATCCTTAATATTTTTGTTGTATGCTAAAATTTATGATGGATTTTGTGACAAATTAACCCATGTTTAAAAAACAATTTAATAAAAATTTTGTTAAAAAATATGTACAAAGAAATAAAATTAAAAAATCAGGAATTCAGCTTCTAATTTATGTATTATGAAATAAATCAAATAATTCATACATCCAAATAATGAAAAAAGGGTTATGTTAAAGATGGTTGATTATGTATTAGCCGCCTAAACAGTGACCTGTTTAGAAGCATTATTAGTGATTAATGGAAAGCACTCCATCACCAATAATTGTTGCTATTGGGTGGTTGCTTAATGGATACACCTTTTTCACAATTTTATTCTAATCTCTTTTGCACTTTCCATGCAATGAAATGGATACATATGGTCATTTTATGGATGAATTTTATAGCACTAGCCAAGATCAAGTTACCTACCTGTCTATTCCAGAATCTTCATGTGTTCAATATAATACAAATGTCTCTGCCTGGCCTCTAGATTTTCAATTTAATAAAGTTTTAGGATCTTGTTCTTATGTATCCTTGTGTTAAAATGTATTTAAAGTTTATAAAATTATTTGGTTTCTTTGTGCTTTTTCCTTTAGAGAAATGGATGAATTTCATTTCATGGAGATTAAAAATAGGAAATGTTAGAGGTCACTAAATGTTATGTAAATAAATAGTATCTTGCGGTCTTTGATAGTTACTATTTTATTTTTGTATTTTGATGAATCCAAGCAAAAATTTATAAGAGTAAAAATATAGTTTTGATCTCTTATATTTTGTCTTTTTTTATTCCGTCTGCTATATGTATTACTGTTTTTAAAAATAAAATAAAGAGTGTATTTGGTATGAATGAGTTTCACAAAATTTTAAAGAATTTATTTACAAATCTAAATTATATGTGTTTAGTTTATTTTGTAAAATTCATTTGCAATTCCAACTTTTAAAATTTATAGTATTGCTCATAACTATATATAAAATTCTAACAAAATGGTTGAAATTTTCAAATGGATTTTACAAATTTTAAGTCTATTTTTCAATTGACTAAAACACTGCTCATTATTTTTATTTTCAAAAATATATTTTTTATTTAAAATGGTATTTTTGACCAAATTAAAAATTAACTTTAATTTTAAATTTATATCCAATACAATATTTTGAAATGAATTTCATAATTTATTTGAACCAAATATATTTCATTAATAAAAATTTATTTAAAATAAATTTCATTTAAAATTTATTTGAAAATAAAATGAATACCTTGATGAAATTTAATCAAATATAATGAAATATATCATTATTTATATAATTTAAAATATAATGAAATATATTTTTTGTCTTCTTATAGCATTGGGAGAGATTTCAAAAAGCTAAATTTATTTATTTCATTAATTGTTAGTTGTTTAAAAAGTTTCGAATTTCCTCCTATCTTTTTTTTTTATTATTATTTTATTTCATATCATGGCCATTTTTTTTTCATATCCTGATGTTTTTTTACCAAGGAAGAGTGGTGGAAAATCTTAAACCTTCACATCATCACACGCACCTTATCCCTGCAAAGGACAGCTGTACTTGCTAACTAAACCACATTTTACACATTTCTCCGGACTCCGGTAAATGGGAGACCACTTGGAAACAATGTCAGGATCAAGAAATAGGAAAAAAAAAAAAAGATTTGCACGATTTTATAGTGTAAGCTAAATCATACACATGATGATGGTGATGCTTCACATTGCGAGCATAGACACAAGGATAAAGCTCCTTTTATGTGGTATTGCTGCGGGTGGTGAAACTCTTGCTCATAAGTTACCAATAAAAAATGCTGCTTCCTAAAATATTGGTACTGTTAGAGATTGAAAGCTTACCTATGGACTCCAAAATTAGAGAAGTCTTAAAAGTTGAAATAAGGCAAGTAATTTAATTGACTACTTGTGGTATCATGTAGTGATATTCTTGACATTAATCCCATTCTATGTAATAGGCAGACAACCTTTGGATCTTTGAATTGCAATGGCATTTATGTCTTTTTTTTTTAATAGTGAGGTTAGGTAATATAAGCGTAATGGACACAACAGGAAGCAGTCCTTTCCTTTTAAATTGATGATGGCAGAATTTGAACCCTACATTTTAAGATGCATTTAAAGAGAAGATACATTTGAAGAAAAATTATCACTTGACTACTCTCTCATCTCTGGAATGGCATTTATGTTAATGCAACTGGCCTAAATCTAAGTTCACAAAATTATGACTTTTCTTTTGTCTTGAAAAAGCCTTATAGGCATGTAAACCCACCTCAAATTGTTTCAAAATCAAGTCCAATCACTAGTAGAAATATGTATTGAATGAAAAAACCTTATGTGTTTGAATACTCAATACAAGTTTACCCAGATTAGTTATGAAACCAAAGATATAAAGGCAACCAAGTGTTACCAAGAATCCAGACATGAACAGGTCCCATCTTTGAAATGATGAAATCTATTTCTGTCTCTTACTATTATATCTCTTCCATATATCATTGATATAAGCTTAGTACTTTCATGGCAATCATCACATATCCGAAGATTCTTTATTATTCTAATAGAAGCATTTGAATCAGTCACCATAAGAGCAAATGCAATTGCTAGCCTCTCACTATGGTATGACAGGGCATCTTCCTTCTCTTCCTCTTCTATATCAAACAATACTTCTTTTATTCTTGGAGTATGGCCATATTCCTGTAACTTTCTATTGATCACTTCGAGCTTCAAACAAATTTCTTTTGAAAGTGGGTGTGTTTTGTCACTTGTAATGAACTCATGCATTGCACCGTCGATCTCAACTAAACTGATCCCAGGCATTTTGATGATCCCATGATCTTTCATCAATTTCCTTACTGTTTTCACACCTTCCCATTTATCAATACTTGCATATATATTTGACAAAAGCACATAATTCCCACTAGTTTCTGGTTCTAGTTGCATTAGTTGTTTAAGTGCAAATTCTCCTGCCTCTAAATTTCCATGAACTCTTGCTCCTGCTAATAAAGACCTCCATAATATCGCATTTGGCTTCATAGGCATGTTCTTGACTTTATCTTCTGCTTCCTTAAATCGCCCGGCTCGACTGAAAAGATCAACTATACAACCATAATGCTCGAGTGTCGGCTCGACACCATAAACCTCTTTTATAGACTCAAAAATTTTGCAACCATCTTCAATTAAACCAACATGTGAGCAAGCACACATTGTGACAATAAATGTTACGTTATCAGGAACAAGACCCTCAAGTTTCATCTTTTCATAAAGATCAAGGGCTCTTTGTCCATACCCATGAATTGCAAAGCCTCCAATCATTGAATTGTAACACAATGTGTCCCTTTGAGGCAATTTATCAAACAACTGATATGCTATATTTAGACACCCACATTTTGAGTACATTCCGATCAAAGCAGTACCCACATAGCTATTTAACCTAATGTTGTTGTTCTTTAATATATATACATGCGCCCATGCACCTTGACTAAGAGCACCTAAATTAGCACAAGAAATGATTAAAGCTACAAGGGTAACCTCATTAGGTCTAACAACAGAATTTTGCATCTTATTGAACAAAGATAATGTCTCCAGTGATGAACTAGAAACAGCATCACTATCATTGCTATCATTACGTGCATAAGCAGCTAAAATAGTGTTCCAAGTGGCCAAATCAGGTTTACTAATTTGATCAAATAAATATCTAGCAACGCCCAACTTGCCAGAATTGGCATAGTAATTGATCAATGAGGCCTGAACAAAGTGATCATATGTAGGTTCAAGAAATTTCAAGACATGGGCATGGAGGGATAAGCCATGTTGAATCCAAGGGTGCAACCCACAAGCCTTGAAGAGAGATGGGTAAGTGTAACTATTGGGTTTAACAGTTTCGTTAAACAGAACACTTCTATATAAACAGAAGGCAATGTGGGTATGGTGTTTGTGATTGGCAATAGAAGAAATGACAGTGTTGAAGAGGAAAATTGTTGGGTTTGGTATCTGGTTGAAAATAGTAAGAGTATAGGCTATGTCCAAAGAGGAGGAAGATAGGAGGAGTCTACTAAGTGGGTATGTGTGGAGAGTAAGAGCAGCTGCTATCATTTGAGCATGGACTTGTTTGAGAGTGTTCAAGGTTTTGCATTTTTGCAAGAGTTGCAGAGTTGGGTGTGTGAAAATTGGGTTTGCAGGTTTCATGATCCGCAAACTAAGGACCTTGGTGTAATGGTCTGATACTGCATTTTTATGCTTCCATTGAAGCTAGCAAACAGGTGGTGGGAATTGGAGAGGAGTTTTGAAAAGCTTGGTTTTTGAGGTTGAGTTGGGCTTGTTCTTGCTACTTGTTAGGCTTTTTTACCACAATATTTTGATGTGGGCTAGTCTCAAGCCCTTTTTTTGTTGATAAGATGTGGTTTATCCAGGAATTATTTCAAGTTGGACTGCCTTGAGTCTCATTCATCAAAATCTATAAGAATTTCTTACTTATAAAAGACACAATGTTATACTTATTCTCTTAAAACTTCACTAAAATCACAAAGAGTCACGACCCATGGAAAAACCAATTCTTATTCCATACTTATAATACACCCAAATTTGGACTGAGGAGGGAAATTATAGAAAGAATAAAATAGTGAAGGCAGCTAACTACAAGAGTTTGAACATTTAAAAAGAAATAAACAAATATCTTAATTGATTTTAAAAATTAATTAATTAATTTGTAAAAAATTTAAAATTCACTGTTTCATTTATTATTATTAAAATTCAAATATATTTGGTGAGTTAATAAAAGTGCATCGGATTCATTAATTTTTTGTTATTAAAATTAATTATGGAGAAATTTAATATAAATTGCTATAAATCTAAAAATAATTTAATTGTGTGATAAAATTATTATAATTTATTATTAAAATTAGAAAAATAAAAAATAATTTTGAAAGAAAATATTAATTTTTGGAATTAAACCCTAAAAAAAATTAGATAGAAAAAAAAATAAAAGAAGTGCCTCCATCAAGAGACAAAAGATAAAGCATATATATAAGACCACACGTACATCCAATCTAGTTAGGGAAAGCAATTAAAAAAAAGATAATGTGTGGTCATTAGCTTATCAATTCTCACTTTTGGTCTCATGGTCCAAACAAACAAGCCCCACCTTTTGCCATCTTCAATAATTTATTTTTTAATTAAGGAAAAAAAAAGTGAATGTGATGATAAACCCTTTACTTTCCATGCACTTTAATTGAAAATACAAGGCAACAACACACTATCCGCAAATGTCATGGAGAATGAATCTCATCCAAAGACCAAAAAAAAAAAATGTAAACAAGTTATTTGGATATAATCTCCAACTGATTTTGCATAATTTGCAAAATGTTAATAAATTTTAAAAAATAAAATCTCAATTACTTGATAATTTTTTGGATTAAATTGTGGATATTTAAAACTCGTTGAACTGTTTTTCATTGGATATCATTTGGATAAAACCATAAGAGTGATAGAAGTCTTTCAACGGTTAATTTAACGCTACTGCATATATTATGATTTAAATTTAAAACGCTGCGGAAAGAATCGAACAATAAAAATTGCTAGCTAATCTATATAATTGTTTGTAAATTATTTGATAATTTTAATTATATTGAACGAATATAAAAAAGTATATTTTTTAAAAATTATATGGAAGGATTTGATAAAATTTTATTATGTATATTATAAAGGGAAAAAAAAAGGGCATGATTCGCTGAGATTATGTTGTTTGTACATCCGATAAATCGCTCTCAAAGAGAATCCAAAAATAAGCAAAACAAAGCTGCCGTTTGAAGATGAAAGATCGAGTCAAAAGCAAAGCCACAGTTGTTCTGTTGCCTCATGTCGTTGTACGGACTGGGAGATAGTGGATTTTGATGGGCCCTCACGCCATTCATTAGCCCATGGACTTTAAGGATTTTTGTGGGGCCCTAATCAAACAGCTACAAGCCAAAAACTTTTTATTATTAAAAAATTTTGCTTTTTTATTTATTCAAAATAATAATAATTATTTTCTTTTATATACATATATATGTATAAAATATATTTTTTTTTTTTTCACGAAAAAGGAAAGGGTAGGGATGATGATTAAAGTGGGAAAATAAAGTACTTTGGGGGTGTTTTTAGAGTCTTTTATCTGACAATAGTGCTTTTTGATTGAATGATAAAAGGTCTTTTGGTGCCTTTTGATGAGGACGTTTTTGTACAATTCTTTTGCCCAAAGTTGCTAAGCAGATTGTGTCCTTATTGTAAACAATTTGTTGCCATATAACAATTATAATGACAAAGCGACAAACACACTTTGAAGTGTCTTTTTTTTTTTTTTTGACGTAGATTAAATAGTTAAGATATACGTCTCAATTGGTCAAAAAAAAAAAAAAAGATATACGTCTCAAGATTTTGAGGTTTTTAGGTTTAAATACTAAGGACGTACATCAACATTGAAACCGTTGATTATCGTTGTAATGTAAATTTTAACATTATATATGATAATAATTAATATAATGGATAATTTAATTAATAAATAATATGGTACGATAAATATATTAATAATATATAATTATAATTTTTTGTTCTAGAATAAAAGAACTAGTCAAAAAAGTCCGGTAATACTTTATTGGCTTTTTAGTTAAAAGAAAGGGGTCTATTTCCATGGTAGAATGAAGAAACAAAGTCATGACTCTTCCAAGAGTATAGTTACATCATTTTTTTTTTTCCATAGCATCATTTTTATTTGTGGGGTTCTTGGTAAAATTCAATTATATGTGCAATGATTATTTCTCTTTTTTTTTTTCTTTTTTTGGTGAAAGTGAAATGTTAGAAATAATAGTAATAAAAAAATCAACAATGGTTGAATCGGCTGACACAGTTACCTATTTTATTTAAAACAGTGAACTATTTAATACAACAGTATATATATTGCATAAATAATTGTTAGAAAATTTTTACTACCCTTATAATTTTGTCCGAGTCAAATTAAATTAATTAAAGTTGAATAAATTTTAAGTATTAATGGTTCAAAAAACAAGTCATATACTGATTTGTTAAATTTGTAATCAGTCAATCAAGTGATAGAATATCAAATGCTACCATTGCCAATTTGTCTCTTTTGCACATTTTTTTGTTAATTATTTATCGCTTTTTAATTTAATCTAAATTAGATAAATATAATTTTTCTTATCTCCTATAATTATCCCATTTTTATGTATGTGTATTCAAACCCCCCAAAAAAAGCAAGTATTTATTTCCCTCTATGAATGAAAAGAGGACTAGAAAGGAAAGGATGAAATAAGGCAACTTTTCTGTAAATCATTTTAGCCAAAATGGGCCCTATAATTTGGACTGTTTTGTGCTAATTATTAGTCCCTTTTCCTTTTTGACATCATCAACGGGGACCTATTGCAATGGCCCAAAGTTGCCGTATAAGACCACTGAAATTGGGCCCCTAGAGTTTGCATATCATGTGTGTGTCCCTTCTTCTGTAATTGTATACTATCACCTCCTCAATTACACGTGGCAAAAAATTAGTGTCCTGATGCAGAACAATCAAAAAGAAACTCAAAGTTCTGGCATTAACATTGAACTTTTGCATTGGACGAGAGACAGAGGTTTTGTTGAGAAGGTAGCTGCAGATTTTTCAAGTGTTTTTTTCTTACAAAAACTGACATTATTGCCTTAAGGCTAAGGCCAAAGTGCTTCTTTATTAGCAGCTTTTACTTTACTGTTTGTCAATTACAATTTTCAATACATAAAAAATGTAATTACTTTTCATAAGAACCAACCCTTTAATTAATTGAATGTAATTAAATATATAAAGCAATGATGCTATGGCCTGAAATTATTTAAAGATAATATTATTATTAGCCATGAGAACATGTACAACATTATATAAGCCTTTTTTGCTTGAAATATTGAAGATATTCATGAAATATTAACATTCATTTATTAGTATAAGTGACAAGATGTTTGCATTTTTGTAAATAAAGTATAGGATTTGAATTTTATATCTGGAAAAAATAGGTGTTGATAGAATTTTAATTTTCTTATGAGTTTACTTGACTCAAATTTTAAAATAATTAAACTCTTATAATTATCGAATATGAGAAATATCATATGAAAAAAAAAAACAGTTAATTGAGTAATTTTTGCGATATGATATGATTTTTAAAATATGTTGTATCCTCCATTGGTTAATAGTGAGGTGTTATGTGAGATCCTATTGGTATGGGTATGGCTAAGATTCTTTGCAGTCGGCAATTGTTTGGATGTAGATTTGTTAAAGTAAAAATTTTCTAAGGAAACCTTTCGAACACATGCATGTATTCTTTAATTGGTCATGTGTGCATGCACTATCCTATAACAAAAACAAAAGAGTTAAAAAAATTCATTTTAAGAAAATCTCACTCAATAATTGCGAATATATGAACATCATTTGCATGTTAAAATCTCACTCAATAATTGCGAATATATGAACATCATTTGCATGTTCTGTTTTTTATGTATAATTATATATTGCCATTTAATGTTTTTATCTCTATATGTATAGTTAAAATTTAGGTTGCACGGACATAGATATAAGGATACGGATATGAAAAATGACTTCTAATTGAAGTGTTTAGATAGCATAGGCACATAGAAAAATAAAAATATGGATCTGGAGAAACTCTTACTAATTGAAGTATCCATACAATATATAGTAGGATGTAGAGAAAAAGAACAAAGTTTTCAACTTTGAAATGAATAAAGCCAGTGTAAGTTTTTGCCGTCTACTTTTGCTACTATCTTTTTACTCCAAAACCTACTTTATATTTAGTAGTTAGATAATGGCTCGTTCTTTAGTTGCTAAAACATGGCAGATGCCTGTCAACAGCAGAAGCAGCTTTCACTAGCTACATTGGCTTTGTTGCCATGTGTAAATTTATATATATGGGGTTTTATCTCATCCAAGCACCATACGTAACTTGTTTTTAGTGATGGGTTTTGGGTTATGAGTGCCAGTCAAATGTCCACTTTATAAGACAGAACAGGAAAAATTGGTGCACCCATTTTGGAACAATTTTGCTTTCTAAGCACATAGATAAATGGAGTTTAAATGTAACCATTTGTCTTACATATATATGCTTTGTCAAGGCTTAACTTTAAGCAAAACAAATTATAATTAAGTACACATCAGAAAGTATGTAAAATGTGAGTTGTAAACTAGCTAGGAGAGGCTAAACGTAAAGGTGGAATTGACATTGGTGCTAAAAATTAGTGGTGGTGGTGGTGGTGGTTATATGTATATATAGTAGATGTAGTAATAAGGGTTTAATAGGCAGCAAAATGAAAGCCAATTTGCCAAGTCCTGTGGAGATTCCACTAAATGGCAAATGCTTATTCCACATTGTGTTGGCCCGGCCTAATGGCTCATATAAAACAAATAATTTTAAGCAAACCGGTTGAAGAATGTTTTTGAGAAATTGCCTCTTTCCAATTAAATCAAATAATTTCCTTAGATTAGCCAGTAAGAGAATAGGTAAATGATAATTCATTTCTAAGTGCATCATGAGGTGTAAGGTTTTATTTTTACTATCGTCGATTTAAAATTGGAGGGTTGTTCCTTGTTATACAGTCCATCGATACTAAAGTCATATGACTTGTCAATTTACAAAATAAATAAATAAATAGTAATAATAATTTCCTTAGGTTAGGAATATTGTTTTGAAGGGTTGAAAAAACTTGCGCCTAATATATTTAATCTCTATTTTGAATAGATTCCTTCCAAAAGTCATGTCATTTATAAAATGTACTTGCAAAAGAAAAGTATAGTATGATTGTTTTAAAGGTTCGGATTTGATAACGGGAGTGCTTCAAAATCTTAATAATCTGACGATGTTGGAGTAGATGGTTGTTTAATTATTCTCAAAAAAAAAAAAAAAAAAAGATGGTTGTTTAATTATATCCATATATATGTACTGTTTGTTGGACTCTCTGGGTGCAACTTGGGTGTACTTTGCCCAGGATGGTTTCCAAAATTATGGGAAACATTTTTATCATGGTATCAATTGTCAAACTCATATATGATCTATATTTATGAAAATAAATATGCTGTTCTGCATGGGTGATTAATTTGGCAATAACATACGTATGGTCTCAGTGTAAACAAAACTACAAACAATCATCTTTACCATCGACATCTTTCTTGTTAGGTCAATATAAGGAATTTGTAAGCTAGTAAATAATCTCTATGTAATAATGGATAAATCATATATTTCCAATCCAAATTACTTGGAGATATAATTCTAAAGGGACAAATTTACATATAATTGTTCATTAAATTTAAATGGTGAAAAATTTCAGGATATCAATTGGTTAGTTGGGAGATTTTTATGTCAGGCAGGAAACTTGGGAACTCTCGCTAGAATCAGGAGCTTTTAAATTATGGGTTTCCCAGCATATCATCATAAGACCAAGAGACAACATTGATGAACTCATTAAGCAGGGCAAGTTCCTTGACAATAAAGTTCCTACCATTGAAGGCGGGGGACCTCACAGACGGACTGTAAGATTCTGCTGAGTGGCCCGTACTCACCCCATCCGGCAGGAAGATTGAGCAGCATACGAGCTTTAAATGTTTGATACTATTCAGATCAAATTGCATTGGTCAAAATTCTATGAATTCTCTCTCTCTCTCTCTCTATATATATATATTCAAAAAATGCATTTTAAATTATATCTACATATTAAATGCTCTTATTACTGTACATAAATGTGTATTTATATAAATCTTATGTATTAATACATCTTTATTCCTTAACTATTTAGGTAATATCCTTAGTGTGTGCATAAACACATAATTAAATACAGAGGCTACGATAATGGTGAGTATTATACATTTTCCTCAATATGCACCGTTCAGTGCTCTTATTACTAAGCAAGCAAAAAATAAACAAAGACAAACGTTAAACTTTTGCCATACTATGACTTCTTGTCTGCATATACTTTTCTTTGATTAATCTAACAAAGAAAGCCCTAAAGAATAGAAATAAAGAAGCTTAAAAAACACCACCATGGAAGGAGATAGAAGCGTGCAGCAGCAGAACCCAAGAAGATAAATATATTAACTTAATGTAATGGAGTATAAAAATATATAATAAAATCTTAGCAGGGTCGAAAACCCATGAATGCTTGGCATATGTTGCTTGTTGTAATAGGTTTCTACTTTGTTTCATGATGGGGAGAATTCTATACATTCTTATATTCTATCCCTTTAACCATACATTCTTAATCACTACACCACTTCCTCCTAATTATTTTACACTACCCATATGCATGTGTAGGAGAGTCAAGCACTACAACTCTTATTCTTTTGGCAAATGCCCATTTTAACGTTATAGTTAATATTAAAACATTTCAAGCTCCATCTAATCTTCAGCCTAATTTGCATACAATGCAACTTCATAAAAATATCTCATCATTTTTTTGTAATTCAATGTGATTTTTTATTCTATCTTATGTGATATATATTGCAACAGATCAATTACCAACTACTCAACCTTTAACCTCTTTATAATTTTTTTGAAATATTTTTTACTTGAAAATTTAAAGAAAAAAATAATTCTTTAACGTAGCATATAACATGATTGGTTAACACATAATTGATAACTAAAATAAATAAATCTCAATCCAGAGATCCAATTCTTAATCCATAGAAAAATAAAACAAAACTTTTATTGAAATTGAATAAAAAAATAAAAGTCTTCAAAACAAACTCTAAAACATTTATTTATACCCTATACATAATATGAGTATAAAAGGAATCAAGCAAATATCCCAAATAATTATCAAATAAAAATTCAAAATAAATAAGGTTTTCTAGTTACATTGCATAGTCGTATCAAGATCGATGGGGCACGTTCGTGCGCATCTATTGCTCTGAAATCACCCTTGATGTAGACTTCTCAACACGGTCGTGTCATTAATCTGCACACCCATG
This sequence comes from Mallotus japonicus, assembly GCA_949634005.1. Lineage (NCBI taxonomy): Eukaryota > Viridiplantae > Streptophyta > Magnoliopsida > Malpighiales > Euphorbiaceae > Mallotus > Mallotus japonicus. The sequence continues at coordinate 14,265 of CATIWK010170037.1, forward strand.
CACCTCCTTCAAATTTGAGTCTGATTTTCATCCAACATATGTACGGTTGTGTCACAAGCAAGCACGACCATGAACTGTTCTCAATGAATTATCTCTATCATTCACCTCTACTCATAAAGAACTCATCCTCGAGTTACTCTTTGGATATCCAAGGCTCATATATGGCATAAATAAGGTTAGATCAACAACATTAAAGGTCTTCAAAATTTCCATCTAATTAGGTAAATCCACGACATCAGTAATGTCATTGATCTTCCTGACGATTTCATACATCCCATATTTCCTTTGTTGCAATTTGCCATTTCCTCCTTGCATTCTTCCTTTGCTAATAAACACCATCACCTCATCTCTAACATCAAACACCTTGGATTTCCTATGCTTGTTGGCCTCCATCTTGTACTTAGTATTGACTTTCCCTAGATTGCTCTAACAAACATATTTAACCCACTCAAGTACCGTATTGCCTATTGGTTTTCACTTTTTGACAATTAGTTCTTCTCTGCCAATCTCATAAATTCAGTAGTATACTTGTTCACACTCCTACTACCCTATGAACATATCTAATAAACTTGAAAAAAGATATTACTTGTGGTTTGGAGGAAAAAATCTACCACATAATAATTGCCTCATTTGCCCCTAAGTTTGTACCAGATAATGCCCTTCTTTCATTCTCGTCTCTCTTAATCTCTCCTACCATATTGATGCTTCCTCTTTCAACCTATAAATAACAAATTTCACCTTCATATCCTCAAGCAACTCAATTTAGTTAAAGAATCTATGGCTAGCCTTCTTTGATTTTGATTGTTAGGAATAGGTTAATAATGGGTACGACATGATTAACTCCTTTGCCTTGTTCACTATCATCATTCCTAAATCCTTGTTCATTACCCCTCAACAATGCTCGTAATTGGGTTTGGATTTCTTCTAATTGTTGTGTCATGTGTTTGGGATGATTATCACTGCTCTTCAATTGTTGTCCAAATAGCTTGCAATTCCTGATCACTATATTGGATTGTTTGCCATTGTTGGGAAAAACTAACCTCTTGCAATCCAACAAATACCTTCACAACTTTAGATCACAATTTGAACAAAAATACTTGAAAAATAAAAGGGAGAAACACACAATAATTTAACTTGGAAAACTCCCAAAATTGAGAAAAACCACGGGCGTTGTCAAAAGACAACCAAGAAAAAAATATTCACTATGTGGAAAATTATTACAACCACACTACAAAATATTTAACTCTCACACATGCCCAAAAGCTCAAGTACACCCAAGAGAATTTCCCTTTAAATTCTCTACTAGTATAACTAATAGCTTTTAATAGTACACCAAATATTGTTGGTGATTGACATACTTAACAAAGGGGGGAAGAGTCTCTTTTATAACCAACTCCCTCCCTCCTTCCTTTACTTCTAACCAATGTGGGATAACTCACATTTTTAATTTTCATCATATTTCAACA
>CATIWK010170045.1:0-11869 GCA_949634005.1 Mallotus japonicus
TGAATATTAATGCTTTACTTTTGGTGATTTTCATGTAATTGGTTTATAAGAAACTAGCAGTTGTGAACACTAAAACCTTTTGAAAAATTTTAAGGGAAAAGGTCCAATTTAGCCCCAGTGTATGCTGCGAGGCTCAATTAAGTTTCTGATTTTTTTTTTTTTTTGCTCAATAACACACCTAACGTTATTTAATCTGGTCATTTAACCCCTTCGAAAGGGTTTGACATCTTAAAACTTATAAACTAGTCCCTGAAATTATTTTTTATCAAAATATTTCAAGTTTTAAATTTCAATAGATAAAATTAATATATCTTTTTTTATTTCTTTTAGTTCAATTTTAGTTGTTATATTAAATTTTATCACAATAAATTTTTTATTTATTATTTTAATAAGTTAAAATCACAATCAAGTAAAAAAAAATCTAACAAAGATTTCAAATGTATTTTTATGAATATTTGAATAAAATTTTTTATAAAAATATGCACATGATCATATAAAAAAATATTAGATCTCTACATATAATTTAAAATTAGAAAAAAATTAAAATAATTAGTGAAGTTGATAGAACTGCAAATAAGATGAAAATTAAGGATATATTTGCAAATAAGATGAAAGTTTATGATAGAAAAATTATCAATTTCTTCTTCTAATTTTCACATCAGCAAATAATTTACACATGTATGTCATGTCAACATGGACAAATGTTATTTAGACCGTGGATAAATTTGCAACAAATCAAAAAGTTCATAAAGTTCATATACCAATATGCCACAATTTTGAAAGTATGATAGATTGGCGAAAATAACTAAAGTTCATGGTAGAATAATGTAATAACTCTAATTAAAATAGTTGTTTGACATTTGACAATACCTTCTATAAATAAGCAAACATCTTTTCTATAGAGCGAGTGCCCTATAGCTTAAGCTACGTGAAGAAGCTAAAGTTATAATATTAAGCTCAAAGAATGGAGAAAATCCCCAGCAAAATTCCAAACGCAACAACTGTTTTCAGCAAGAAACTTGGCAAAACTGATAAAGAGCATCAACTAATTGTACCAACTGGTATCCTGGAGCGGTTTCCGGTTGAGCAAGGATATGAGAGGGAGTTTACACCATTGGACAAGCATGGGCAAGAATGGCGATTTATTCTAGCCATACGCTAAACTGGTAAGTACGATAAACCAGTTCTTTACAAACCCAAGTGGCATGAATTCGTGGAGTCATATGGCCTCTATAGGAATGATGGGCACGAGTGTATGGAGTCATTTTTTATATTAAAGATGACTAGCCTGGTAAGATGCATGTTAGAGGACTCAAAATGAAACCCAGCGCCAGACTTTGGGGTGAGCCAATTTGGGAAGAGGTGTGAGATTTTTTTCTGGGATTAATTCATCATGCTTGGAAAGCCCTAGTCCTTTTGTTCTCTTTCAATCATCAGTGTTCAACTTATACCATCATATGTTTGTCATTTTGAATTTTAGTTCTGAGTTTGTGATAAGTTCTTCTATATATATACATTATGAGACAAGGAGTCGATACAAAAAGCAGAAGACAAGCCATGCATGCAAAGCGATCAAAGAGTGCTAACTTGCATATATATATATATATAGAGAGAGAGAGAGAGAGAGAGAGAGAGAGAGAGGTTTATGGTTTTGAAAAAATGTCTAGGCTATACATGATGTATTGATCGAAGCATGTGTATATCTACTATTTTAATTATTAAGTGTCTGCTCTGAATTTTAATGCTGTACTTTTAGTGATTTTCATGTAATTGGTTTATAAGAAACTAGCAGTTGTGCACACTAAAACCTTTTGAAAAATTTTAAGGGAAAAGGTCCAATTAGCCCCCAGTGTATGGTGTGAGGCTTAATTAAGTTTCTGAAATTTTTGTTTGGCTCAAAAACACACCTAACGTTATTTAATCAGGTCATTTAGCCGCTTCGAAAGGGTTTGACATCTTAAAACTTATAAACTAGTCCCTGAAATTGTTTTTTATCAAAATATTTCAAGTTTTAAATTTCAATATATAAAATTATCCTTGATTTTAATTGCTTTTAGCATTTATTGTTGTAATGGGATATAAACTGTCACAATCAACTTAATTAAGCTATTCAATCACAATTAATTGGTTTATCACTGCTCTCAATCTCAGATCTGAACCAGTAACCTTCAATGAGCAGCATGAAATTCTTAATTAATCAAGTAAAATATTCCAAATAAACCTAAAATTTGATGTATGTAGTTACAGTAATTTTAATAGTGTCTATTGCCAATTTTTCATTTGGAGTGTGTGTATATATGTATAACATAAACATATAAAAATTGAAGACCGCTAGCTTGTCCTAAATTCCAATTTCATTTTGTCACTAATTAAGTCGATTTTTTTTGTTTATCTATGGTGAGATTATACGACTTAATCATTAATAGATTGTAATTATTTAAATTATATAAAAATTAATTTTATAAATTAATAATAGTAGAATTTTAACTCTATATATTATAATATTTTTAAAAAGTAATAACTACTAAACTACTTAATTACTGATGCTTGTAGTATTATTAATTATCACTAATAATTAATTTGCTTGCTGTTACTAATTCTAAGTGAATGTTTCTAAAGTAGAAACATGTCAATCTTCTTGTTTGTCTTATATTATTAACTATGTCTTTGGACATTAATAATTTGACTAAAGCACATAATCAAAAATACTAAAGCACATAAATTAAATACTTAAAAATGAGTACCAAAACACTTCTAAACAGTTGGATAGATATGGATTTTGCCAATATGTGTGTGTCTATATATAAGTTAAACACCATTATTTTTTTATTTTTTTTAATTGAAGTCTGTTTTAGTTATTCAATCTATAGAAAGAAAATGTGATCACAAATAATAAATTAACTTGGTGATTGAGACCATAAGTAGTAGGTATGGTTTCAATCACCACCAAATGATCTTGCTATATTCCACAAGATTTAAAGTAGGCTGAATCTGGATCAAGACTGAAAGTGACTTATATATCGTTACAATATAATAGAAAAAAATATTGAGAAACGACCTGGCTGTAATCTTTTTCTTTCTGTCTTTTTTATAATCTTGCTGACATGTTGTGCTTCTCTCCACCACATGAATGCGAAGCAAGGTTATTGCTTTGGTTACTAAGAACAAATTTAACCATATTTTAACCATATATGCAAAACTCTGTAATTGTGTTTTTAAATATATACATTCTCATACAACAGCCAGCTAGTGTAGACCGGGGCAGTCACACTCATGGGCCCTCGCTCTATCCCATTCATGTTTCGATAAAACATGTCAATGTTATTGGGATGTCCTACAAATCGAGAAAGATTAAGGTCAGAACTATAGAATAATTAAAGCGGTGGTTTGACATTTAACAACAATCCCTTCTATAAATAAGCAAATATGAGCGTATAACTTTCTCCAAAGCGAATGCCCTATAGCTAAAGCTAGGTGAAGAAGCTAAAGTTATAATATTAAGCTCAAAGAATGGGGAAAAGAGTGGAGAAAATCCCCATAAAAATTCCAAACACAACAACTGTTTTCGGCAAGAAACTTGTCAAAACAGATAAAGAGCATCAACTAATTGTACCAACTGGTGTCCTGGAGCGGTTTACGGTTGAACAAGGATATGAGAGGGAGTTTACTGCATTTGACAAGCATGGCCAAGAATGGCAATTTACTCTAGCCATACGCCAAACTGGTGAGTACAAGAAACCAGTTCTTTACGAACCCAAGTGGCATGAATTCGTGGAGTCATGTGGCCTCTCTAGGAATGATGGGCACGAGTATGGAGTCATTTTTTATACTGAAGATGACGAGCCTGATAAGATGCAAGTTAGAGGCTTAAAAATGAAACCCAACAACAGACTTTGGGGTCAGCCAATTTGGGAAGAGGTGTGAGAATTTTTTGCTCATATATATATGGTGCTGGGGATTAATTCATCATGCATGCTTGGAATGCCCTAGTCCTTTTGTTATCTTTCAATCATCAGTGTTCTACTTATGCCATCATATATGTTTGTCATTTTGAATTTTAGATTTCATTTGTGATAAGTTCTATATATATACATTATGAGACAAGGAGTCAATACAAAAAGCCGAAGACAAGCCATGCATGCAAGGCGATCAAAGAGTTCTAGCTTGCATATCTATATATATGGTTTTGAATAAATGTCTAGGCTATATATATATATATATATAAGTATCTACTATTTTAATTATTTAGGGTGTGCTTTGAATATTAATGCAGTACTTTTTGGTGATTTTCATGTAATTGGCTTATAAGAAACTAGCAGTTTTAGTGTGTATTAATCAAGTAAAATGTTCCAAATAAACCTAATTTGATGTATGTTGTTACAATAATTTTAATAGTGTCTATTGCCCATTTTTACATTTGGAATGTGTATATATATGTATGAGATAAACATATAAAAATTGAAGACCACTAGCTTGTCCTAAATTCCAATTTCATTTTGGCATTAATCAACTCGATATTTTTATCTATAGTGAGATTACACGTTTTAATCATCGATAAACTGTAATTACTTAAATTATATATAAAAATTAATTTATTAATTAATAATAGTAGAATTTAAACTCTATATAATATAATATTTTTGAAAAGTAATAACTACTAAACTACTTAATTACTGATGTTTGTAGTATTATACAGTGAAAGAAACATTATTACTAATAATTAATTTGCTTATTGTTACTAATTCTAAGTGAATGTTTCTAAAGTAGAAATATGTCAATCTTCTTGTTTGTCTTATATATATATATATTTTTTTGGACCAAATGTTTGTCTTATATTATCAACTGCAAGTCTTTGGACATTAATAATTTGACTAAAGCTTATATAAATGAATTACCCTATTGATAGTCATATTTATTGATAGTGATATTAAGTTGACGAATATATAGACTTGCAACAAACTTGAATTTGGATTGGGCACTTAAATGGGACACAATCTATAACCCCTTTGACAAATTAAGATCATCAATTTGGAACCTAAAAATGCAAACTCAATATGTTGGATTTTGATTTTGTATGATGGGATTGTGAATTCAAGCCTCCAATCTAATAAATTAAAAAGAAAAAAAATTTAAAAATATTTTGAAGGTTGCATATGATTTTACAAGATATTATTTATTTTAGAAGACTTATCAACAATTTCAAATTGTATATGGCACTAACCATTTAATTAAACTTTCAAAATGCTAAAACTAAACTTTAGTAATATTTTTTTCAATACTGGTTAAAGTGATTAAATGATATTTTATAAATTAAAATAAAATTATTTTAATAGTTAAATTGACTGAAATATATTTAGCAAATTGAGCTGTTACCGATGGTCATAAAAATTTAAAAAATAAACTAAAAAAATATAATAAATCTAAAAAGCTGTGGATGTATTAAAATTAAATTATAAAGTTGTGTTTTTGAAACAAGTCATGATCCTATAATGTACATGAAAGAAACATTACTAACAATTAAATTGCTGACTTTTTGTAATTCTAAGTGGATATGTTGATGTTTATGGCGTGATCATGACGATATATAAATTAATAAAACCATTATATATGTCAAATGCATATGAAATGCACCTTTTGAACATTCATTTGATATATGCTTTGCTTGATAATTACAGCATGGCAGGTACTGAAATGGTGTATTATAAATTGACTTGTATTGAAATTGAATAGAAATTAGCAAAATGCAAACCTCCTCGTTCACATTGATTCAAAAAAAAAAAAGGTCTATTTTCAAAAATTTTGTTCCACACTTTAAAGTTTGTTAATAATTTGTTATATGATTTATAATTTTTACCACAATTATAATTTGGTTAAAAATTAAAAAAAAATAAAACTTAGACATTACAATTGAGGTGAATTAATACCATTTATATAATTAATGTAGTTCCAACATTCATATATATATATATATATAGCTCATTTTGTCAGTTTGACACCTCTGTACTTAGCATAATTTATCAGTTTAACACTTTAATTTACAGTTTTGTCATTTTAATACTTAAATTCGTCTAGAATACACTAATATAATGACATAATATATTTGCCACCTCTTGTACTTGCCACTTTTTGTTAGTTTGACATATGTACTTGAAGTTTTTGGTTAGTTAAATCCTTAAAATGTGACACACATGTTGATTTGCTATTTCTACCACATGTATTGACAAATGTTTCAAAATTGTATTTTAAGCGAGTTCAAGTGTTGAAATAACAAAACGATAAATTGAGGTGTCAAACTAATAAAAAAAATAAAAAATACAGAAAATCACATATGTATTATGCCCATAAATATTAAAATTGTAAAAATTGAAAAATTTGGCCACCATTTATGTATTTATTAAAAAAATAAATATGTGACCTCATCCCAGGTTGTTGCAAATGTCATCAACTCATCATACATTGTCATGGATTGGATTGAGATAAATTCGTCAACTGAATTTGGATTAGGCACTTAAATGGGATACCATACAAACTCAATATATGTGTTGGATTTTGATTTTGTATGGTGGGATTGTGAATTCAAGCCTACAATCTAATTAATAAAAAGAAAAAAAACATTTAAAAATAATTTGAAGGTTACATATGATTTTACAAGATATTATTTATGTTAGAAGACATATCAACAATTTCAAATTGTATATTGCACTAACCATTTAATTAAACTTTCAAAATGCTAAAACTAAACTTTAGTAATATTTTTTCAATACTGGTTAAAGTGATCAAATGATATTGTATAAATTAAAAAAAATTATTTTAATATTTAAATTGACTGAAATATATTTAGCAAATTGAGCTGTTACCGGTGGTCATAAAAATTAAAAAAATAAACTAACAAAATATAATAAATCTAAAAAGCTGTGGATGTATTAAAATTAAATTATAATGTTTTTTTTTTTTTTTGAAACAAGTCATGATCCTATAATGTACATGAAAGAAACATTAAAAATAGTGGATATGTTGATGTTAAGCTATAGAAAATGTGGACCTTGGTGAGGTTGTTTATGGCGTGATCATGACGATACATAAATTGATAAAACCATTATATATGTCAAGTGCATATGAAATTCACCTTTTGAAAATTCATTTGATATATGCTTTTCTTGATAATTACAGCATGGCAGGTACTGACATGGTGTATTATAAATTGACTTGTATTGAAATTGAATCGAAATTAGCAAAATGCAAACCTTCTCGTTCACATTGATTGAAAAAAAAGGTCTATTGGTGTTAAAACTTGTGATTTTTTTTTTTTTTGACTTTTCAAAAATTTGTTCCACACTTTAAAGTTTGTTAATAATTTGTTATATGATTTATAATTTTTACCACAATTATAATTTGGTCAAAAATTAAAAAAATAAAACTTAGACATGACAATTGAGGTGAATTGATACCATTTGTATAATTAATGTAGTTCCAACATTCGTGTGTGTATATAGCATATTTTGTCAGTTTGACATCTCTGTAATTAGCACAACTTATCAGTTTAACACTTCAACTTATAGTTTTGTCATTTTAACACTTAAATTCGTCTAAAATACACTAATATAATGATATAATACATTGTCACCTTCTGTACTTGCTACTTTTTGTTAGTTTGACATCTCTACTTGTAGTCTTTTGTTAGTCAAATTTTTAAAATGTGGCACACATGTTGATTTGCTATTTCTGCCACATGTATTGACAGAGATTTCAAAATTGTATTTTAAGCGAGTTCAAGTGTTGAAATGACAAAACGATAAATTGAGGTGTTAAACTAATAAAAAAATAACAAATACAAAAAATCACATATGTATTATGCCCTTAAATATTAAAATTGTAAAAATTGAAAAATTTGGCCACCATTTATTTATTTATTAAAAATAAATAAATATGTGACCTCATCCCAGGTTGTTGCAAATGTCATCAACTCATCATATATTGTCATGGATTGGATTGAGATTAATTCGTCAACTGAATTGTATTCATGTACAAAAGATTAAATATTTTAGTTGATAGTAATATATAAGAGAAACAAGAACATGGAACATGTTAATTTATACCTTGGAAATGGCATTCACTTAGAATTAGTAATTAACAAGAAGCAACTTAACTGTACCATTACCCATGATTGCTTCAATTTTCGGTGTCCAACAGTCAGGCTGACCATATACATCAAGCTTTCTACGTAGAGTTTGATTCCAAAATAAACATAATTAATGTGATACGATTACCTACCTCTTTGATGATTTTACGAGTATATATATATATATATATATATATATATATATATATATATATATTGGAAAAACACATTTATAATAATTTGTACTTAATTAATAAAAATATAATACTTATAATATATAATAATATGCACATGCTTAAACCAACATATCGTAGCCATATATATATATGGGTAATGTTTCCAGGTTCATATTCATAGATAAAAATAAATAAAAATTAGGTGATTTGTCCGTTATGTTAAATCTCATTGGTATTCCCATGAAGATATTAAAATTTGGTGATCTTATTGTGACAAATTCAGATTCGGTAACCACCAAAATAATTTATCCTTCACTTGGTGATCATTTTTGCTGGTGATTTAAACCACACACACTACTTATGGTCTCACCAAGTTTCATGTTGCTGGGAGCAATATATTACCAAAGTACCTCTCATTTTTTAATAAATAAATAAATTAGTTATAAGATATTATAGTTTCTCAAATCATAACGTCACTGGTTTACTTATTTTCTTTTAAATTCTATCATTTTGATTAGTTGTCCAATTATAATTGGTGGTCATAGGCTATTGTATAACTTGTCCTGCAAAACAGGGATAGAACTATAATTTTAAAAAATTTATTTATTTATTTATTTTTTCTTTTTTTTGACATTTGATTATGTGCATTTTCACTATGCCCACAGACGTTTGATTATTTGCATCCAATTGAATGACTAAAAGGAAAAACACATCTCCGTTTCTTTGTACTTTTAATTATTTTTTTTACATTACACTCTTTTACTAAATTTTTGATATAAATTAATAAAACCATTATGTCAAATGCAATATGAAATGAACCTTTTGAAAATTCATTTGATGTATGCTTTACTTGATAATAACAGCATGGCAGGTACTGAAATGGTGTATTATAAATTGAATTGTATTGAAATTGAATAGAAAATAGCAAAATGCAAGCCTCCTCGTTGAAATTGATTTAAAAAAAAAAAGTCTATAGGTGTTAAAACTTGCGATTTTTTTTTTCTCACTTTTTAAAAGTTTGGTCCACATTTTAAAATTTGTTAAAATTAACCTAATTTATTATATGATTTATAATTTTTAATACAATTATAATTTGGTTAAAGATTAAAAAATAAAACTTAGACATAACGTTTGAGGTGAATTAATTGACCATTCGTATATTATTGTAGTTCCAATATATATATATATATATATAATTTTTAACATTTTTAATAAATTTAATCGAGTTATTTTTATAATTTTAAAGATTTAATTGTTAAAAATAAAATTAGAGGATTAAATAGAAAATTTTAAAATTATAATAACTAAACCGGATTTTTTTAATTGTTGTTATTTCTTTTCATCCAATAAGGGTTGAATGTGCCAAAAAATATAATTACGGAAATATAATGTGTCAAAATAAAAATATAATTGTGAAATGTCAAATTAATTAAGGATACAAGGGTCTCATGATTTATTCCTTTGAACAAAGTATATCTCTAACATGACAAGTTCATGATTACTAAATTATATACAGTAGTCCATGTCTTGAAGTGTTGCCAATTTCATATGAAAATTAAATATATGAATGGTATCGATAATCACCGTGGCTGTAGCGGTGGCAATGGTAATTATAAGAGGTGAGATCAGCTGTTTTCATTCATTGGCTTATGGGCTCATTTGGCTAAGTTATTGCTTCGATAGCTGTTGTTGAAGGTTGATAGCTGTTGTTGATGGCTGATAACTAATTGATATTATGTGTTTGATAAAATTATAGTAGCTGTTGATAGTGTATTTAACTATATATATAAATATTAATTAAATTATATACAAATAATTATATTTTATATGGATTAAATGTATTTGTGGTAACTCAACTTTTAATTTGTTTCATTTTGGGTATTAAATTTCAATTTATATCTTTTTATACCAAAATTTCAATTTAAGTATCAATTACAAGTCATTTGGTGGTAAAGTGTTGATGTCGTCAATAGTTAAAAAATATTTATCGAATATTCTCCATGTCAATTTCCACGTTATCTTTAACGAACTTTAATTTTGTTTCAATTTAAATACTCAATTTCTATTTATATCTTTCATTACTAAAATATTTTATTTAAATTAAAATAAAACTTAATTGATCCTAATTCTACTAAATAAATTATTTTTATTATATTAATATTTAACTTTTAATATTTTAATAGACATACAATTAATATATATTTAAATTAAAATTATATTTTAATTAGGCTTAATTATATAAGTAAATTATGATCATCATATACATATATATATATTTTTTAAAATTTAATTTCTTAATTAAATTAATAAAAGTAGAATTAGATCGATGTCCTTTGTGATAACGCACATAACAACCTTCAGCTTACATTTGTTATATTGGATAGAGTTTGTTATTTAGTTACATGGCTAGTGTTGTAATCCATCGTCATTTCTTCCATTGGTTGTATATATTTATTGTAACTTCATTCATTATAATTAATGTACAAAAACTATTTCAGCCTAAACTTTACATGGTATCAGAGCCCCATGACTAATAACAACACTCAACCTGTCCACCCCCTCCTCCCCCCCTACAACCACTCACTCTTTTTCAATCAAATTAGACAATAAGAATTATTTGGCATGGAAAACTCAAATTTTGCCATTGCTGAATTATCAAAAACTCTTGGGATTTGTAGATGGCACATCTCCTCCTCCACCAAAAACCATTTTCAATACTGCTGATCCTCCTGTTGAAATTCCAAGTCCCGCCTTTGATTCTTGGTTTCAACATGATCAAATGCTTCTCTCATGGATTCTCTCCTCTCTTACCAAGGAGGTTTTTCCTTATGTTATTGGCATCACATCCTCTCAAGATGCCTGGACAGCTCTAGCAAATTCTTTTGGTTCTATTTGCCAAAACAAACAACTGCAATTGAATATTGAGTTGCAAGAACTGAAGAAAAATGATATATCTATCTCTCAATATCTTCAAAGAGCCAAGTCTCTCTCTGATCAACTATCAGTTGCTGGTCGTACCGTGACCCCAGCCGAATTCAATATTGTCATTTACCGTAATATTGGAGCTGAATACCACAGTATTATCACTGCTCTTAATCTCAGACCTGAAGCAATGTCATTTAATGAGCTTCACAGTCATCTTCTTGCTCATGAAATTCTTCCTAACAGCTCTCATGAACCACCACTAGTAAATCTAACTTATACCAATCAAATGTCCTCTCCTTCCCGATCCACCATGCCACCTCTTTTGCCCTCTCCACCATCTTCCTAACCTCGCCCATCATGGCAGCCCCGCCGACGCTCTTGGCCACATCCTAGTGCTTGTCGAATTTGTGGCATGAATAATCATATGGCTGATAGGTGCAGGCGGTATACATCTCTTGTTCAACAACGCCCTTTCACTCCACAGGCTAACCTTGCCTATTCCAGCTCACCTTCTCATTATTACCGCCCTCCTCATAACCCAAACCTATGGGTTGTAGACATTGGTGCCAATGTTCATATCACACCTGATCTTTCCACTCTACAGTTGTCTCATCCATACGCTGGTAGTGATTAATTAACTGTTGGTAAT
>CATIWK010170058.1:0-15904 GCA_949634005.1 Mallotus japonicus
TGTGGATGCGACAGAGGACTCCAATGATGAGAATTCATTATAAATAGATCCTCAGAATTTGATTTTTGGATCTCAAAGGCTAAAATGCTCTTTCTCAAGGATTTAATTGAGTTTTCAAGGACTAAATTGAAAGTTATCTTCCTTCAGGGGTCTTTAAGTAAAAGCTTCCTTTCTTCAAGGACCTTTTTTGTAATTAAATGTTAAAAAAAAAGTTGAAACCCGACCGAAATTGCATATTTCCGGTCGGAATTGTACTATTCCGATGCGTGAAAATTCAGTTTTCTGTAATTTTTATTTATTTTTCTTAAATTTGATTGGTTGAAAAATTAAATAAAAGTGAGATAATTATCTCAGTTTTTTAGATAATTTTTTATTTTATTTACTTATACTGTGATTATCAATCACAGGAAGAGGATTTTTTTTAAAGTTACGTAGTTTGTGATTTAGTTTTGCTGAAACACGTTTGTTAGCTAGGGTTTTCTTGTTATAAAAACCAGGCTAACTCTCCTGGAGGGAGGACTTTTGGTTTTACTTCATTCTTTGCTTCTGTTCTTAGAGGGCTTCTTGTGGAGTTCCGGCTGGGACAAAAGGAGTATTTTTACAGAACAAAAGAAAAAAGCTTTCAAAAAGAAGTTTTCTAAAACTTGAAGAGAAGCACACTGCAAGTTGAAGAACAAAAATCAATTCAAGATCTATTCAAAAGCAATGGTGAAAAGTCACTACTCTGAGGAGCTAATCAAGATTGCATCTGCACTACATCTTTTTCTTTATTCTACTCTTTTCTTTATTTGATTTTTATTGATTTTAAATTTTTTTTTCTGTTAATTTTTATTAATACTAATCGTTGTTCATGTTTTTTTTGTTTAATTATGGTGATGAGTAACATGGAGGAGAGGTGATCGCATGGTTGGAACCGATTGAAGATCCATGGAATGCCATGGATTTAAACATGTTATTAATTCACTTAGTTTTTAGATTTATTTATTTATTTATTTTATTGTGTTGTATATTTTAATTGAGTTTTGATTTTGATTTTATTTTCGTTAGATTGTAATAGCCCCGATAGTGGGAATAGTGAAATTATATGTGGTTGAATGTTTTTATTTTGATTAATTGATTAGTAAATTAGGTTCATTTGGTAAATCTAATAAAATAAATGATGGTTTTAGATTAATCTAGGATGCATGTAAAATTAAATAGGATTAGAAATAATTTTTGTTTGGATGTTTGTTTTTTATGCTTTTATGTTTTTTTTGGGTTTTGATCTATTTTTATGTTTGAGTTATGTTTTTTTTGTGTTTTTGCATTTAAGCTCATAATTAGGGTTTTTAGGTTAATTATTAGATTCACTTTTTAATAATTAGGGTTTTTTTAAGATTAATTAATTAATTCGGCTTTAGGTTCATAATTAACTTAGATTTTAGGCTAGAATGCATTTAGGCCCACCTAGTTAAATTAGACATAGGCCCTTTTTTTAGTTAATAAAATTAATTTAAATTTAGTCCATTAATTAAAGTGTTTTCATAATTTGTAAACCTAGGCCCACTTTTAGAATTAAAATAAATAGACTTAGTGTCATTTAAATAAAATTGATTAGGAATTAGGCCCATTAGTTTTCTAGGCTCATTGGTAAAATAAAACATGTAAACTTAGCTTACTTAATTAAAACTTGTAGATTAGACTAACATAGGGATTATGAGCTTAAATGATACATTGTTTACATGCTATTTCATGATTAGTTTGTCTTTTGGGATTTATGGATGTCTAAAATTGGGTTTTATGAAATTGCATGTAAATAGAGGATAAAATAATAATTAATAAGATAATTCTAAAATAACACGAGACTAAGAGAAGTTAGTATTCCGAATCTAGAATTTCATGGTTGTGGTGCTAGCTTTCTTTTAGAGAATTGAGTATCACCTCCGATTTTGTCCCAGTTATTACCCTGGGTGGCGATTCCATCATCTCCACACTATGTCTATGTGATATAGTAGTGTGTTCCCTAAAGCCCTGAGCTTAAACAGTGTCGTGGTTGTAAGAAACTTGGGCGCGCGCTAAACCCCGCCGTCTACAATGGTGTAATATTGCAAGAAAAATCAAATAGGAAATTGTAAAAACAGTGGAATTTGATGTTTTAAATGCAATGAAGTTGGGCATTATGCAAGAGAGTGCACTAAGGCAATGCCAGTGGAACAATTAATGTAAGGATCGAGTAATCCTCGCAATGTGAGAGGTGGTAGACCACCAAATCTAGGAAGAACTGCAGCCATTCAAAATTAAGTGAGTAGAGTAGTAGGGCCATCACAGAATAGGAATATATGACAAGGTGCTATTGGCAATGTGCAGCAAGCAAGAGTATATGCTGTCACTGAGCGCGAAGCTGAAAAATTCACCTGATGTAATCACTATATGCAATGCATATAAAACTTAGGTCATGTAAATTGAATGAACTAATAGTAGTGAGTATGCCAATGGGAGCCAGTGTGGTGTGTGAGAATGTTTATAAGGATGTCTTTGTAAAGATAGGTGAAAATGAAATGAAGTAGGATTTTATATCCTTACCCATCAGTGAATTTAATGCATCCTAAGAATGGATGGATTGTCTCGATATAGGGCAAAGGTGGATTGTTTTGAGAAGGTAGTGGAATTTGCAGGAGAAAATGGAGAAAGAATTAAATTTTTAGGAGAAAAATGGAAAGGCACTACCTGAATCATTTCAACAATGCTAGCAATGAAATACATGAGAAAAGGTTGTGCATCATATTTAGTGTTTGTTATTGATAAGGAGAAATAAGAAGTTTCATTAAAGGATTTGCTAGTGGTAAATGAATTTAATGATGTATTTCCCGAGGACTTACCGGGCTTACCACCAAAAAAGGGAAATCGAGTTTGCAATTGAACTTTTATCAAGAATAGCACTGATATCACAAGCACCGTATACGATGGCTCCTGCTGAATTGAAAGAATTAAAGGTACAATTACAAAAACTGTTGGATAAAGGATTTATCCAGCCCAGTTTCTCTCCCTGGGGTGCACCAGTATTATTTGTTAAGAAAAAGGATGGAACGCTCTGATTGTGTATAGATTATAGGCAATTGAATAAGATCATTATTCGAAATAAATATCCATTACCTAGGATTGAAGATTTTTTTTACCAATTGCAAGGAGCGAAAGTGTTTTCAAAAATTGATTTAAGGTCTGGCTATTATCAATTAAGAATTAACGAGTTCAAAGTACCCAAAACTGCTTTCAGAACGAGGTACGACATTATGAATTTCTGGTGATGCCGTTTGGATTAAATAATGCCCATGTTGCCTTTATGGATTTGATGAATCAGGTATTCAAACCATATCTAGATAAATTTGTGATCATGTTCATAGATGACATTTTGGTTTATTCTAGAACAAAGGATGAACATGCAGAACATTTGAGGATAGTATTGGAAATTTTGAGGGAGAGACAATTATACGCCAAATTTAACAAGTGTGAATTTTGGCTAGATAAGGTGATTTTTTTAGGGCATGTGATATCAGCTGAGGGAGTATATGTTGACCCTAGCAAGATAGTTGCAATTGTAAATTGGGAACCACCAACAAGTGTCACTGAGATACGAAGTTTCTTAGGTTTGGCGGGTTATTATAAGAGGTTTGTGCATGATTTTTCCATTATCACGTCACATTTAACGAAGTTGCTGAGAAAAAATGTGAAATTTGTTTGGACGCCTGAATTTCAATAAAGTTTTGAAATCTTAAAGGAGAAATTGATCACTGCGCCAATATTGTCACTACCTGTGGAAGGAGGAAAGTATGTGGTGTATAGTAATGCTTCTGGAAAAGGACTTGGTTGTGTACTAATGCAAGATGGAAAGGTGATAGCATATGCATCAAGGCAACTGAAGCCTCACGAACAGAACTATCCCACACATGATTTGGAACTGGCAGCAGTGATATATGCATTGTAAATGTGGAGACATTATTTGTACAGAGAAACTTGTCAAATATTTATAGATCATAAAATCTTGAAGTACATCCTAAGTCAGAAAGAGTTGAATCTTAGGCAAAGGCATAGGGTGGAGTTATTAAAAGATTATGATTGTTTAATAGAATACCACCCGGGAAAAGCTAATGTGGTTGTAGATGCCTTAAGTCGGAAATCGAGTGGAAATTTATATAAAATATGCACTATTAATATGCCCTTATTAATAGAATTAAGGAAATTAGGTGTTGAACTTAAATTGGGCATTTCTGAAGGATTATTGGCTACATTAAGAGTGAGGCCAATGCTGATGGAAAGGATATTACAAGCGCAATTAATGGATGAAGAAACAAGGAATATGTGTGGTGATGTGAAAAGTGGAAAGGTGAAGGATTTGAGTTGTGATAATGAAGGAGTTTTGAAATTTGGAGATAGACTCTATGTGCCAAATGTTGGTGATTTGAGAAAGGAGTTAATGGAAGAAGCACATTGTTCGGCATATACTATACATTCGGGGCACACAAAGATGTATAGGACCATAAAAGGAAATTATTGGTGCAAAGGAATGAAGGGTGACATAGTAGAATTTGTTTTAAAATGTTTAACTTATCAGCAATAATTTCCTGCTGGATTACTGCAATCTTTACCAATCCTAGAGTGGAAATGGGAACATATTACAATGGACTTTGTAGTAGGATTGCCAAGGACACGGTAGGAAAATGATGCAGTTTGGGTGATTGTTGATCGATTAACAAAATTCGTGCATTTCATTCCCATTAAAATTAGTTATAACCTAAACAAATTAGCAAAGTTATATATTAAAGAAATTGTCAGGTTACATGGAGCACCGACATCTATCATATTAGATCGTGATCCAAGATTTACATCACGATTTTAGCCAAGTTTACGAGGAGCTTTAGGTACAAAATTGAAATTTAGCACAGCCTTCCATCTTCAAACAGATGGACAGTCAGAACGCATTATACAAGTGCTGGAAGATATGCTAAGAGCCATTGCTTTAGACTTAGGAGGCAATTGGGATAAGCAAGTGCCATTAATGGAAGTTGCCTATAATAATAGCTATCATAGTAGCATAGGAATGGCATCTTTTGAAGCTTTATATGGAAGAAGATGTAGAACACTGATCTATTAGGATAAAGTTGGTGAAAGGAAATTGATTGGTCCATAATTAATTCAAATCATAACAAATAACTTGCAAGTGGTCCGAGCAAATTTAAAAATAGCACAGGATAGGTAAAGAAGTTACACGAATCTTAAACATGCTGACATTGAATATGAAGTGGGGGAAAAGTATTTTTAAAGGTGTCACCGTGGAAGGGCATATTAAGATTTAGCAAATGTGGAAAGTTGAGTCCAAGATTCATAGGGTCGTATGAAGTGATTGAATGTGTTGGGCCTGTAGCTTATCATTTAGCCTTACCGCCAAACTTAGTAGGAATCCATGATGTCTTCCACATGTCGATGTTGCGAAGATATAGGAGTGACCTTTCCCAGGTTCTTTAAGAGCAACCTGTTGAATTAAAATAAAATTTAAGTTATGAAGAGGAATCGGTAACCATTTTGGCAAAGGACCAAAAAGTGTTACAAAATAAGGTCATTCCCCTAATTAAGGTATTATGGAAAAATCATTTTTACAAAGAAGAAACTTGGGAAAGAGAGGAGGATATAAGGCAGAGATACCCAAACTTGTTATGCCCTATGATAAAATGAATTGAGAAAAGAACAATTGAATTTTGAGGACGAAATTCTTGTTAGAGGAGGAGAACTGTCACATCCGTGTCCAAAAAATTTATTGTCATTGTGGAAATAAAAAATATATATAATAAAATAATGATAATAATAATAATAATGATAAATATGAGATTAAGTGTATTTCTTGTCTATATTATTTATGGTATTTTATAAACAATGTTAATAATAGTAATGCTAATGTTTTATAAATGTATACATACATCTATGTGAGTAGGGTAATAATAAAAAAAATGACTATTTTTGTGTTAATTTTGTAACCCTATTGTGTATATATGACTATAGGGAATAGGGTTACTTGTTTTATATTTTGGTGTAAATAATTGTAAATATTTGGGTTGTAATCAGTACTTTAGCACCTATGCAGGGTTGTATATGATGATGTGAATAGTTTAGAAATAAATGGTAGCCCCATGTTGTTCCCCTAAATGTTGTGTTACATATAATTGATGCTTATTAAGAGTTGCTAATTTACAATTCAAGTCTAGAAATAATAGTAAGGGAATTCAGTTTGCAATATTTGAGTTTTATTATACTTAGAATATTGTCAAAAAAGAAACTTTACTCTCCCTACAGTTATATAATTCCTCCAGGTATAATCATAATTCTATTTGGTTTAAGTTTAACATTTAAGTATTAATCTTAGAGTGTTGCCTTATCCTATAGGCTTCCTTATTAGATGTTCGAGGATAACATTCTAATAGTGGTGTGTATGGGGTTGGGTGTCACAAAATTGGTGGTGTATAAGGTGAACTTACAGGTGCTTTAATTGAGTCAATAGACAGATTGCTAGAATTTACAAAACTAGTCACATAGTCACTTATCCTAGTGTTATGTCTAGTGGGAACAAGTAAAATTTCAGAAATATTAGGAATATTGTCGGGAACAAAGTCATTAGGCATGTGATTTTCTATTTCTTAAATGTCCAAAGGTTCTTGTGGTTGTTCTTTAATGGGTTTAGGAATTAATGGGCTAATATATGTTGGATCATGACAATATTTGTTTTGAAAAAGGAAAAAAAATTGCATGGAAAATGACATCTCTTCAAATAAAAATTCTATGTGTTTCTAAATCATACACTTTAAAACCTTTTTGACCTGAACTGCATCCCAAAAAAATGAATTGAAAAGCTCGTTGGTCAAATTTGTGTTTATGGGGTTGTGTATTTGTCACATGGCATAAGCAACCAAAGGTATTTATATATGAATAATCAGGTTGTTTATAGTGTAATGCTTGAAAAGGTGATCTCCAATTTAAGACTTTGGTTGGGAGTCGGTTTATGATGTAAGTATGAGAGCTCTCCCTAAACTTTTTAGGGAAAGCAGATTCAAACATTAGTGCTATTTTTGCTATTTGGATACTAGGTGTAAAAGGTAGTCTATGTTGCTTTACTTTATGACAAACATCACAAATTTGTAAATTTTTATCATGAAAATGAGACAAAAATTTAATATGCTTTAAAGCATTCAAATATACATGCCCAAGACGTTTGTGCCATAATTCAATTTCGGAAATTTTCAAATGAGAATTACTTTCTTTGACAGAATGCACTTGAAGACAAGACTGAAGATAATTTATACAAGAAACATTGTCTTTACATTGAAAAAATTTATTAAAGAATGTATAAGTTTCCTATCAATCTACCTATTGCCAAAATTATGTCACTCTATAGGTCCTGAATCAAACAATGATTGGGTAAGAAGAAAAATTTAAGTTGAGTTGTTTTTGCTAATCTACTTATAGATAGCAGATTGAATTTAAAATTAGGCATACAAAAGGTGTGTTGAAATTCCATATTAGGGGGACAGGTTAACTATTTCGATTTGTTTCACAAATTTGATTGTTCCATTTGGTAAATAGAGGGATAAATGGCTTGACAAGGATTTTAAATAATAAAAAAAATTCAACACAAATATGGTTGGATGCACCTGTATCAAGTATCCATGTGCCAGGTCTTAACAAATCTACTGTGCTCAATGCAATGTGAAAAGCATGGTTCATAAGAATATTACCTGCATGATTTTCTAGGCCAGTGAAATTCACTTGGTTACCTTCAAGAAATTTTCCTTTTTCAACTTTTTAAAAGCTCTTGCTGCACAAGGTTAGATAGATCTCCCTTTTTGTCTAACTTTTCATCAAACACATTATCATCAAGGGCACTATTGGCCATGTTGACTATAGCTCCATTATGCTTTCTTCGTTGGTTTTTAAGCTCTTTATACCATTTTGGTATTCCATAAAGCTTGAAGCAGCTTTATTTCGAGTGCCCTTGTGTGTTGCAATGGACACAAAATTTTAATTCCTTATCTCTTTTGTCATATCTTCTACCGATATTTCTTATTGTCATCTCTTTCTTGTTCGATTGATTCAGATTATAATTTTGACTAGTAATGCATTATTTTTTGCAGCATCTCCAAAAAACACATTCACTTCTCTTTGTTTTTCTATCCTCAAAATCATAGAATATGCACGATTTATAGATGGCAGTGGATCCATGACTAGTATATGATTTTGAACATTGTTATAACAATAGCTTAGACCTATAAGAAATTGAATGATCTTATTTAACGAGCTCAAATCAGCCATTTCCTTCATCACACCACAAGTGCATGAATGTATAGGCATAAGACATTGTAATTCATCCCACAGTATTTTGAATCTAGTAAAATACCTTGCAACAGTGTCATTGCCATGTGAAATTGAACTTATCTCTCTTTGGATTTGATAAGGCAATGGTCCATTACTCTCACCAAACTGTTCCGCAATCTCGTCCCACAATTGTTTTGCTGAGGCAATATAAAGGAAGGCTTCAACAATATCTTTTGATACCGAATTGAGGATCCAGGAAGTCACCATGTAATTAATGCGTGCCCATTGTTCGAACTCTGCCGTTCCTTCATTGGGCTACACAATTCTTCCATCAATGAAACCGAGTTTAAGTTTTGCTCCTAGAGCAATTCTCATAAATCTATTCCAGGATAAGTAGTTAAGCCCATTAAATGGAGCTGAAACAAGAACCATCCCTAGATGGTCTGAGCTATGTAAAAAATATGGATCACCATTAGAGCTGTGATTAGCTTCCATTTTAAGAAACGATCGTTAACTCTGATACTATATGCAAAAATAGAGCCAAACAGAGTAATATGTTTTTGAAGAAAAAAAAATATGGGTGAAAAGATATTTTTCACTATACAAGAATGAAAGAATATGGTTACATATATACAAGTATTTTGCTTCGTCTCTACGTATAATAGAACCTGCTACCCATAACTAACTCAATATAAAAGAAATAAAAAAAAATTCATACAGCTGGTGATGGCTGGGTTGTGTTATGAGAGTCTCAGTTCTCTGAAAAGCAGTCTACTGAATACAAAAAAACACTTGCATAACTAACATCGCGCTCTTAATTTATTGCTCTAGTTTGGTATTTAAATTAAAAGAAAATCAAATTGATAATGTTAGGAATTTTGTTTGTTTGTTCAAGCTTTGCAAGATGAAAAATGCAACAGATGTTTGTATTTTTATTTCATTAGATTTTTGTTTCAGAAATTAGAGGGTTTTTATTTTTCTTTCTTTAAAAAAAAATTCTTTTGGCTCTAATTCTTTAACTTTTTGGTAATCTTTGGTGTTAGAATCAAATTGATCAATTCATTTTTTTCTAATTTCTTGGTTGTTTTTTATTGATGCTTCTTTATAATTTTAGGGTTTTTAAGTCCTCCATTTTTATGTTCTTTCTATGAGTCGAGTAGGGGAGATTTATTTTATGTTTTCTTAGAGTTCAATAATGTTAAACACTAAACACTCAAATAATCTTTATTAAACTCTCTCAAACACTCAAGAACATAAAAATATTTCTGCAACTCTTATAACTCAAGCTTTTATATTTGAATTGTTTGCTTGATGATTATAATGTAGGGAAGAGGGGGTATTTATACAAACCCCAAACTAATACAAACCACTCAATATGCTCATAAATAAACTAATACAAAATATTTAAAACCACACACATTATAACCAACACCTAATACCATACTAAAACATACACGTCACACCAACACTAATCATCATTCCTCTCTTTTAGTCTTGGCCACAACTTTTCTTGTTTTGATTAAGACCACATATATACTATAGTAAAACACGTTTAGTTATTCAACACCCCCCCTTTAAACTTATTTTATAAGACCAAGCAAAATTCTCAACCTCATAAAATCTTCAGTCTTCAGTGGCTTAGTGAAAATATCTGCAATTTGATCTTGAGACTTCACATATTCCAGTTTCACATCTTGCTTCATAATGCATTCTCTTATGTAATAGTATCGAGTTTCAATGTGTTTGCTCCGATCATGATACACTGGATTCTTGGCCAAAGCTATTGCTGACTTGTTGTCGATGCAAATCTCTGTTGATTCTTCTTGTTTCAAGCCTAGCTCCCTTAACAAATTTCTAAGCCAAATTGTATGACAAACACATGAAGTAGCAGCTACATACTCAGCTTCATATGTTGACAAAGTGACAATTGGTTGCTTCTTTTGACATCCATGTGAAAGTAGTATTTCCCATAAAGAATACAAATCTTATAGTGCTTTTTCTATCATTTAAATCTCTACTCCAATCACTGTCACTGTATCCAACAAGCTTGTAATCATTAGAAATGGAATAGAACAACCCAAAGTTGATTGTACCTTTGAGGTAGCAAAGAATTCTCTTTGCAACTTTGAGATGAGTGGTTATTGGAAATTCCATGTAGCGGCTCACCAATCCAACTGCATAAAGAATATCAGGCCTTGTGCAAGTCAGATAGCGTAAACTTCCAACATAACTTTTAAAGTATATTGGATCCACACTTTCTCCTTCTTTATGCTTGGATAATTTAACTCTACATTCCACTGGCGTGATTATGGTTTGCAGTTCTCCATCTTGAACTTCTTAAGAATTTCCTTTGTGTAGCCTTCTTGTGAGATGAAAATTACATCCTCTTGTTGTTTAATGCGAAAATAATATGCCATTAGCCTAATGTCTGTCATCTCAAACTCCATTGTCATTTCTTTTTTGAAATCTTTGAACATGTTGGTGTTGTTCCTGGTGAAGATCAAATCGTCCACATACAGGCACACGATCAAGACATCTCCATCTTTGATTTTGAAATAGAGGGCATGTTCATATGGACAGTTGATGAAGCCACTTTATTGAAGATACTTGTCAATTCTGGTATTCCATGCTCTGGGAGCTTGCTTCAATCCATAAAGGGCCTTCTTCAATTTTAGGACTTTATTTTCATGTCCTTTCATAGTATAACCCATCGGTTGTTCGATTTAGACTTTTTCTTCAAGGACTCCATTCAGAAAGGCAGACTTTACATCCATCTGGTGAATCTTCCACCTATTTTGAGCTGCTAAAGAAATAATCAGTCTAACAGTCTCTAAGCGTGCAACAGGAGCAAATACCTCATCATAGTCAATTCCAGCTTTTTGACTGTAACCTTTGGCAACTAGCCTTGCTTTGTGCTTTTCAACCTCTCCTTTGGCATTCTTCTTTGTTTTGTAGACCCATTTGTCACCAATTGGCTTGTGTCCCTTTGGAAGAGCAGTGAGTTCCCATGTATCATTCTTTTTAATGGCTTTAATTTCATCATCCATTGCATTTCTCCATTTTTCATCTTGAATAGCTTCTTGGAAGTTCACTGGTTCACAATCAGCAAAAAGGTAAAAAAAGTGTGAGATTCTCGAGTCGATCAGTCACCTCATAGAGATCTTCAAGACTTCTTTTGCGTTCTTCATTTCTTCAGCCAAGAAAGATGGCGATGAATTTCCTTTATCACTTCGCATTGGTGAAGTAGGTGGTATTGTGTGCTCTTGTTGAGGTTCACCTAGTTGCTCCATTAGTGTTTGCTCTGTTTCATCAAACTGAGGAAATAAGTTGAATTCATTTATGGAAGATTTGAACTCCCATTCACCTTCTTCGTCAAACATCACATCTCGGCTGATCACAAACTTCTTGCTTTTTAGATTGTATAGTTTGTACCCTTTTAAATGAGTAGAATAGCTGATGAAGATGTATCTTTCACTTTTATCATCAAGTTTGGTTCTTCTTTCATCTAATACATGAACATGTGCTACACTTCCAAATACTCTAAGGTGAGAAATTTTGGGCTTTCTTCCATTCCAGGCTTCTTGTGGTGTCTTTCCCCAAACACCTTGTGTTGGAGATCGGTTGGACAGGTAGACTGTTGTAGCCACTACTTCAGCCTAAAATTCTTTCGGCAAATGTTTGCTTTTGAGCATGCTCCGTGCCATATCAAGAATGGTTCTATTTTTTCTTTCTGTAATGCCATTTTGTTGTGGAGATCTCGGAACAATGAGAAATGTTGAATTTCATTTATTTCACAGAACTCTTGGAATTCCTTTGAAGTGAATTCTCCTCCTTGATCTGATCTCAATGCTTTAATCTTTCGACAACTCTTATTCTCCACAACAGCTTTAAATTTCTTTAATGCTTCAAAGACTTCTGATTTCTACTTCAAGAAATATACCCAAGTTTTTCTTGAAAAATCATCAATAAAAAGAAGGAAATAGTTATTTTTACTAAGAGAGCTTGGAGTAATTGGCCCACACACATCAGTATGAATGAGCTCTAATGGCTTCTTGGCTCTTGAGTATGATTCCTTAGGAAAGTTATTTCTAAACTACTTTCCAAGTAAACACCCTTCACAAAAATGATCTGGATGTATGATGCAAAGTAGTCCTCTCACCATTTTCTTTTTCAATAATAGTTCCAAGCTTCCAAAGTTGAGGTGCCCAAATCGAAGATGCCATAACCAAGATGCATCTTTGTAACAAACTTTCAAACACTTTGCAACATCATTTTGAATATTCAAAGGAAACAGTATATTCTTTGACATTTTTACTTTGGCTATTAAATCTCCTTTTCCATTTTTTTATAAAAAGACAATAATCTTTTGTGTAAAAATCATAGCCTTTTTTCCAAGAGCTGACCCATACTCAAAATGTTGCATGTCATATCAGGCACATGATAGACATCGAAAATTAATTAATGACTACCATCTTTAGCATGAATAAGGTTGTTACCTTTTCCTTTTACTGATATTTCTAAATCATCACCAAAGGAAACATTTCTAGCCACTGATTCATTGAGTTCCACGAACATACTTTTTTTTCCACTCATATGGTTGCTTGCACCAGTATCAAGGTACCAAGTATTTTCTTGATCTCTAATACTGTCTCTGCAGGACAACAGTATTGTCTTCTCCTCAATCTTTGCTTCTACATAATTGGTCTTTTCTTTAACATTACTGCTGGGAGCTCTACATTCTTATGCATAATGCTCATAATTCTGACAATCATAACATTGAACTTGGGATTTATTGTACCTTGAGTTTGGATTACCTCTCCCATGACTTCTTGTAAGACTTTCACCTTTCTCATAGTGGTTGAAGTTGCTATTGTAAGAACTCAAACCTCGTCCACGACCATGGCTTCCACCTCGTCCGTGATTTATACCTCTGCCTCTGCCTCTGCCACGTTGATTTCTTTCATTGCCTTGGCTTTCATGCATATCCTTGAGTTGCAGTTTGAGGAGTTGCTCACTGATTCCATGCTTCTTTTTATTCTTCTCTTCATAGGCTTGTAATGAGCTTAGAAGCTGCTCAATCTTAATTTCCTCTAAGTCTTTAGTCTCTTCTATAGTTATAACAATATGCTCAAACTTCGGGTCTAATGAGCGGAGTATCTTTTCCATTATTCTCACATATTCTAACTTTTCACCATTTTTTTTAGTTGATTAGATACAACCAAAACTCTAGAAAAATAATAAAAAACGGTCTCACCTCCTTTCATGTATGGAGATTCAAACTCCCCTCTTAAAGTTTGAAGACGCACCTTCTTCACTTTTTCTTCTCCTTTATGTGATGTTTGGAGCTTCTCCCATACTTGTTTAGCAAAGGTTGTATCTGAAATTTTCTCAAAACTATCAGAATCTAGGGCTTAATAAATCAGAAAAAGAGCCTTCTTGTCCTTCTATATTGAATCTTTTAAACTATCCTTTTCAGACTGGGATAGTGATGCCTCATTTTGTGGTTCACTGTAGCCTTTCTCTACGATATCCCAAACATCATGTGCACCAAGGAGAGCCTTCATTTTGATACTCTAATTGTCGTAATTGTTGTTGTTGACTGTTGGAACTTAGAAGGATGTCACACTATTTTCCATATTGCTTAATCTGGAAAGAATTTGCAAAATCTGACTTCACGAATGGATCCGGAACGCCAAAAAACCTTAAAATGGACTCCAGTTAAAAAGTCAACTTTTGGTCAACGGCTCGGTCAATGTCTCAGTGGCTTGGTCAAATGGCTCAATGGATCGGTCAATGGCTTAGCAACTCGATCAAACGGCTCAGCAGCTCGGTCAAGGGCTTTACTCGACTCGGCTTCATGACTCGGCGTTACTCATCTTCACGACTCTACTTGACTCGAATCTATGACTTGGCTGCAACTCAGTGACTTGACTGGGTTGTTAAGAGAAATTAGAATTTCCTTTATTTCCCATTTTTATTTAGTTTGTACAGCTGGTAAACACACTTATGCCATTATATGTTGACACCTGTATAAATAGTTCATAATTTCTCTTGTATATAAACAAAAGAATGATGATGTACATATTAAGAAAAATCAATATATACAAAATATTCTCTGCAGCTCTTTTCGTTCTTCTTCCTCTTCTTTCGTTCTTCTTCTTTCTTGACTTAGAATCAGAGCATATCATATCCATGGCAAGTGAAAAATCCTCTTCATCATCATCAACTCCACAAGTAACTATCCCAACACCTACTCAATCATTACCCAATACTCAGTTAGCTATTCTAAATCAAAATCCAATTTACCCAACTGTTACTCCTCAACTTTCCATCAAATTAGATGAAGGTAATTTCCTTTTATGGAAGAATCAGATGCTGAATGTTATAATAGCTCATGGTTTCGAAGAATTTATAGATGGATCTCAACCATGTCCTCCAATGCTTTTTGATGGTACTCCTGGAGCAATTAATCCTCAATTTACAACATGGAAAAGGTATAATCGGTTACTTATGAGCTGGTTTTATGGATCCTTGTCTGAGAATGCTTTATCTCAAATTGTTGGGTATGATACTGCTTATGACATATGGGAGCCCTAAATGAGATTTATGCCTCTGCTTCAATTTCTCAAATCTCCACATACAGGACTCATATTCAAAATATTTAGAAAGGTGAATTAACAGCTATGCAGTATATCCAAAAACTCGAAAGTTTATCAAACAAGCTAGCATCAATCAGTGAACCAGTGAAGAAAAAAGACTACTTGATTCATCTATTTAATGGATTGGATCACAATTATAACGGTTTTGTGTCAGGTATTACTGCTAGATCCGATCCCCCTAGTATTGAAGAAGTTCACAATTTGTTACTGAATTATGAGCATCGCTTGAATCAACAAAATTCCACCAACAATGTGGATCTTGTTCTTGCCAACGTTGCTGCTAAGGTTTATAGGCAAAATATAACTCATTTCTCACCCAAACAAACATCATCATCTTACCCATTTACCAAATAAAATGTCCAATCTTACCAAGCTCCTTTCATTCCTTCACATTCTGGTGTACTTGGAAAACCACCATCTCACAACCATCAAAATCAATAGAAGCCTAAACATCCTCACCCAAATACAAATAAACCTTAATGTCATATTTGTGGTAAATATGGTCACACAACTGCAATTTTTTTTCATAGGAAAAATCTAAATTACAAACCTCAACCTAAACCCCAAGCCTATAATGCTATGGTCTATCATTCTAAAAATTGCCTTAAACCTTCTTCCAATTCCTCCTTTACAAATCCCCATCCCTCCATAGACCCCACATCATGGTTTATGGACTCTGGTGCCACTCACCATTTCACACCTGATCAAAAGACACTCACAACCTCTTCTCTATATTATGGCAACAGTCAAGTGATAATTGGCAATGGTACGAAACTCTCTATCTCACACACTGGTTCAACACTTCTCACAACACCCACTAGTTCACTTCACCTTAAAAATATATTGCACACACCTGAAATATCTCACAATTTAATTAGTGTTAGAAGACTTTGTCTGGATAATAATGCTTC
>CATIWK010170094.1:0-12083 GCA_949634005.1 Mallotus japonicus
TTACAAAATTTGATTGCTTTTTTGTGGAGATGTACTGAAGTCTCAGTACGGCTGGATGTGTTTTCAAGCTTTGAGCTTAGTTTGTGTTATTGTAACTCTCATTTCAGGTTTAGGTTCAGTTGCTGGTATATTAGAGAGTCTTAAGAAAGCAAAGCTCTTTCATAGTAATAATTTATCCATGGTTTCTTCCATACATTTGTAACATACAAATACTAGAGGTAGATTTTGGTTTTCAATATTTGAATGTCACAATGTATTTCTGAGGTGTTATTTTTTCTTTTTTGAATTTGGCAGGATACTGTTCATGAATATCTTGGGCTGATGTTATCTGTCCATGGTGCATTCTCAGACCGTTCCAGTGCTTTGTTGACTGTGCAAACCCTCCTTTCTGAACTTTCCTCTTTGCATTCAAGGGCCGAAAAACTTGAAGCTGCATCTTCAAAGAGATTTGGTGGTGACAAGTCACGGATTCGCAAAATAGAGGAGTTGAAAGAAACCATAAGAGCCACCGAGGATGCAAAAAATGTTGCTATAAGGGAGTAAGAACGGATCAAGGTATCATCTTATAGTTTTTGTGCATAGTGAATTTTTGTCTTGCTTATGTTTTTTGATGATCAACATACAGCTAGATTTTTGCAAACTATATTTTTTGGCTGATATTAGGCTTGTACTAGCTGATAAGAGTTTCACCTGATGACAATGAACCTTGCTTAATGTTTGGTTTTGACCAATGAATTTCCTTGGATTTTGGTCATTATACCTGTTGAGAGCAAAATAGTTATGCATGCTCCTGTTTTTCTTTGCATATCATTTTGTTTGAGGTCTACATAGGCTGAAAGGTTTGGTTATGAGCATAATATAGGGAAAGCTAGTGGCCTTCCTGACAAAATATTATTCTAAACTCTACCTGTTAATGTGGTTCTTCTTGAATCATGATACATTTATTTTTGCTGTTGTGGAGTTTCATAAAAATTTTGATTTGCTAGTAGATTGATAAAATGATTCTAAATTGTTGACATCTTTGAGGTATAAAGCAATCCCTTTATTTATGCTAATGTATTTTTGGCTTTATGACTATCAAACTGTTTTTCAGGAGAATAATAGGACTGAACTAGAAAGGCTTGACAGAGAAAGGCACGCTGACTTTTTGAACATGTTGAAGGGGTTTGTTCTTAATCAGGTACCTTTAATGTTACCTGTTCTCATTGAGTGACAAGTATATACTCTTACTAGGGAATATATTGTTCTTTTTGACAGTGACTCAACCATAGTGTCTATTTAAACTACTCCTTTTTTTTTTTCTTTTCCAAATTTGATATTGTGAACTCATCTGGATTATATTTGCGTAGTCTGGTACAACCTGCAAAAGAACATGAATTTTTCTAATTCTTTGCATCATTGTTGTAGTGGCACCAAAAGTATGTTTTTACAAGTGATGGAACATCTTTGGTATAGTTGTATTAATTTGCTGGTATGACATGATGGTCAAACTAAAATGAATACGGTGTTAATGAAATAACTTAAGCAACAAATATTGAATCCAAAAGAAAAGAGTGAAAGAGGTAAGAACCTAGATAAGAACCATATACTTGTTTTAGCTAGAGGTTTGAATTTTGGAGCTTGTGTCTTAATTTAAATTATTGGATACTTTACTTGTCTTTGGGTTTTGCTGCTTGGGACTTGCATATGCTTAGGAATCATTCTCAAAGGCTTGCATTGAGAAACATGCCATATAGATGCATGTCTTTTATGGGCTTGTGGCTTAACTACCTCATCCTTGAAACAGATCATGGAAATTATTATAACTTGGGGCTTACGTTATTTTGGCAATGTGCAACACAAAAATGTGGTGAAGACCTTATATATATAAACTTGGTATTCAGGCTTGCATGAATAGTGTATATTTCTCATTTTTCTTTATCCTACTGCTTTGTATTGGCTGCACTCATAGTTGGTTGCTAGTTCTTTCTAAAACTAAGCTCATTAGATTTCAGAACTTACACAATTTAGGGAGAAGAAGGGGAAATCAGATGAGGGAGAAACATCAAATGGGGAATAGAGAATATCCAGCTATAATTTGGGTTTTGCAGAAAAAATTAAGTTCAAATTGTGATAAGAGAATCTCAAAGAAATAAGCAAAGTGTTTTATGATATTTTATCATTTGCTGATCCATCATTATCATGTTGATGAACTTCAGCAGTATACAACCTGTAGTTATAAAAGGTACAAGGAACAAGTGTGTGCGTTTTGCCATGGGGCACACAAAAATTTTAAAAAAAGGGGAAAAAAAATACAAAACAGTACTTATTGGTTTTATCTTTTATTAATTCATGACCTGTGATTTGCTGTATGACTAGTCAATATCTTGTGTTTCACGCTGTTTGCAAAATGTGGCAAATTAACTCACTCTGTTACAAATGTTGATGTGATGAAAGGTATTTTAGTTAGATTGTTTTTTTTTTCTTTTTTACAAAAGGGACAAGGTGGTACCTTATGGTTTCACTTTCTATCATTTTCTTACTTGATGGTTGTTTTGTAACAAGTCAATATCTTATATTTCATGTATTTTGTCAAATTGATGTTAAAAATAAAAAATTTTGGAAAAAAAAATTTTAACCCTAAAATTATGGATCTCCAATTTCTAAAATAGTTTCAGTCTATATATATATATATATTTATATATCAATGCCTCATTTTTATTTTTTATTTTTTTTGGTGTAAGCAATGAGTTATATTACTAAAATTTACATGCCAAGCATATGAATTAAGGTAAAAATAGAAAAATAAAAATAAAACATAGGTGATTGATTGAATCATTAATAATATAAATAGTCAAACTCATACACATATATATCTCATTGGTAATATAATATAATTGTTTTTATGTAGTAAAATATATAAAGAAGGTACTAATTGCACAAAATAGACATCAAATCAGAATTTGAAAGAAAGTGAAATTACTTGGAACTTTCTTGTAATTTCTCTCAAAAAAGAAAGGAAAAATTACCTGCATAGTGTTTGATCTTTAGTTTTTGCTATTTGTGTATAAACTTTGTTTTGTTATGTTAAAGTGTATGAACCTATAAAAGATGTCTAAAATGGTGTCTTTAGTAGGTATTATAGGTTAAAGTACTAATGTGACGACTTAAGTATCCTTTGTTACGTTATACTTCTTTTTTTTTCTTGTCACTCTAATAATATTCTTATAAATTTTATTAGGAAAAAAATTAAATCTTTTTTACTCATTGCACTGAACTTTTTAAAAACAAACATTATTTTTATTTTATTTTACTTTGCTAATTGTAATTAGTGAATTTCTATTTTTTTCATGTTATTTTAGTCGAGTGAAGTTATGTATTGTTTCACTAATTGTACAAAATTAAAAAAAAAAAATCATTCTGTTTATTATTTTGCTAACGATAACTGATGAATTTTTATTTTTATATCATTTCAATTGAATTTTAATTCACTTATTAAACTAAATTAAAAAAACTAAATATTATTTTTAATTTTATTGTAATGGTTGAATTTATTTTATTTTATTTTCTTCTAATGATATTTAATATATTCTTTTGAAAATTTTAATATAGTGAGTGAAGAAAAAAATTAATTTTTTGAATGGAAAAAAATGAAAAATAATGTATAGGGAGAGCGTTTAAGTCAATTTACTATTTAAGATGAGACACATAAGCACTTGATACCATTTAGAAATTTTTTACCAATTCAAAATTGAACAAAAATGGTCAAACATCATAAATAATGAAAACTTAAAAGTTCAGACACTTTATGAAAAATTTTCTGAAGCAAAAGTGCTTTGACTAAAATATCCTTTGTGACATCAACATTTCTAACGGAGAGAGTTAGTCTTTGCTAACAGCATAGAACATAGGGTACTAATTTGTCGTGAAACAGAACACATGTTAGAAATTGATAAAAGATGAATCACAGGTTATAAATTAATAATAGATGAAACCACATGGTACTTTGTTTTTTTCCAAAAAAAAAAAAAAAAAAAGCTTGATCAAAACAACTAAACTTGTACAATAAAATAAGCTTATGTAATAAAAAACTAAGATTAAAGAAGGCAGAATTGAAATATTTAGATAATAAATAATAAGAATGCAACAACCAAACAAGGCAAAACCATCTACCCAGTGTAGTTGTAAAAAAAATGAAGAA
This sequence comes from Mallotus japonicus, assembly GCA_949634005.1. Taxonomy (NCBI): domain Eukaryota; kingdom Viridiplantae; phylum Streptophyta; class Magnoliopsida; order Malpighiales; family Euphorbiaceae; genus Mallotus; species Mallotus japonicus. Next base: position 4,181 of record CATIWK010170094.1, read on the forward strand.
AAGGAGATGGGGAAAAGGAAAAAAATGAAAAGAGTGCTGTGAGGTAAAAAGAGTAAAATAGGAAACAAATAAATGATAGGAAGAGAAAAGAATAGCTTTAGTCAGGGAGGAAGGGAGAGAACGACATGCCTAGATAGTACTGTTCAGATGATCAGCTGCTGCTCTTGCCTTAGAAAATAACAGAAATCACCATTTTTATTCTTTTATTATTTTTTTTGAGTGGATTAGGTATAAATAGGCACATGATAAGGTCTTTTCTAGTATAATATCAATTGCTCAAATTGTTTATCAATTTTTTTTTAAAAAAAAATACATATAACAGTAAAGTGGCAAAGGTGCTTTTTTTGCACCTTGCTTGGAGGTCAAGGCGCATTGAGGTGTCACGCCTTTGTGGCATTGCTGCTTTTTTAGGGCTGAAGCACTATGGCTTGTGCCTTGTGCACCTTGCGCTTGGATACGCCTTTAACAACTATGGTACAATGCAACCTTACATGAAACACTAAAATACTGTACATTGTCAACTCTAATTTGTCAAACTTAAATAAAGAGATAACAAATGTTAAAAAGATTTATACATGGCATTAAAAGGGGCAGACTACGGATAAATACTTGACATTACTATGCTGCTTCTTTCTTTTCTCAATATTATATTGCAACTGATGCTAGCAGCCTAGCATGTAGCTCCAGCCAATTGCATTGCTTGGAGCTGATTATAATTCATATACAACACGTAATACATTATAAGTAAGAATTTTTATAAAATATATATATGGACTTTATGCTTATATAATGATTTATGTTTTATTGGAATTTGATGAACTTAGTAATATAATTATTTTAATTTTGTCTAAATCTATATAATTTTAAATATAATATCTAATATTTTGAAATGCAAACTAGAACTGTACTTTTAACAAACAAATTAAAGTTATTTTTGTCAATATATAGAAAATACATATACTATCTTGTGCAAAAAAAAGTTTTATCTATATTCATACTCTTATATACAGTATAAATACAGAGGGAAGTTGTAGCATTACTGTTTATTAGGGATGAGCAAACCTTGAACGGACTGAAAAACTGAACTGAACTTTTTGGTTTGATTTTGATTTATGGAAATTAACAGAAAGTCAGTTAAAACCGTACTCAGCTGTAAAATTTGAAGATATATATATATATATAAAACCAAATCTCTTGTTTGGTTTAGTGGTGGTCTTATATTGCTTTACTGACAACCTGGGTTTGAATCCCACTTGTCTCTGTGTGTGTGTGTGGTGTTTTTTTAATTTTTTCAATAATGAAAAGAAAATGATCAAAAAAAGAATTTGGCATTACTTGGTAAGCAAGCCCACGACGTTCGAGAGCAAAATTAGTGTTCTTACCACCAAGCTGCTAGAAATTGAAGATTTAATTGACAGATAAATTTGCTATAAAACTGAACCAAAAACTTAAATGTCATCAGTTGGTTTTATTATTTGATGAGCATTTAGTTCAGTCTGAACTAAATGGTTACCCCTACTATTATAAAACCTGAAGTTTTGAAATACAGAATTTTTAAACCATTATATATCTTGTGTAATCAAGTAGCCTCACAAAATATTTATCATTCAACCAATTATACTTCTGTTAAATTGAAGTCTTAAGTTTGGTGCCCTTGCCAAACTTATCTTTCTATTATATCTTGTGCTGTTTCAAGGATAGATATAAAGTTCCATCACAAATCTTTTCTAGAATAACATGATATGCTTGTTCCCCATATTCATATGATTGTGATTTTGAATATGCAGGTGGGATATGCTGAGAAAATTGCAAATGTGTGGGCAAAGGTTGCAGATGAGAGCAGTGCATATGCAAAAGAGAGCATTTGAATGTGCAAATGTAAATTCAGACTTTCAACTCCTATTTTCTCTTTTCTTTGTAGTTTATATTTGTTATTGCACACTGCTTGGAAATATTACCACATTTGATACAATAAAGAAAAGAGCAATCTCTGTAGCTTGTTAAATCACACTTCCAGGTCATCTGTTAATGAGGTTGTAAACCACCTGAAATTTTAGTTGCTTCTTGTAATATGCTTTATTTCTTATTTGAAGTATGGAGGTTGTTAAGTTGATGATTTTGGGATCACTATGGACGTTTGTCACTTTCAATCTATTTGACTTGAAGGCTTTACTTTGCCACAGTACACATATGTGTATCTACGCAATTAGAATTAAAAATCAGTAGAATAATCCTTATTTAACTATAACCATTTATTAAATGTATCATGTCACAATTTACACACCAAAAATCTGTCGCGAGAGAGTTCTAGTGCTCTCTAGGTCTATCAAAAACCTAAAAGAGAAAATATTGCGAGTCTCAAATCCCAGTTTGCTGTCTATCTAAATTGTTAGTTCACCTTTTGAACAGTAAGGTGAAGATTGGAAAACTAGAACAGGCTTAGTCTCAACGAAGGAATAGAGGAGACTTCAAACCAGATAGTCTCGTTGGAACTAACCAACGCTCGGGAAACAACTCGCCATCAATAGAAGGAAACTTTGGTGGGGAAGATTATGTCTACTAAGAAGTTCTTAGTAGCAACCGTCTCTCAAGTAATTGCTCAAATCTGGACTACTCCAAACCATGTCCAGGTGAAAGACTCAACTGGAAACAACATTTTTCTTTTTAAGTTTAAGACAGAGCAAGAAAAAGAAAGAGTCAAGGGTGGAAGACCTCGGGCTATCCACAGAAATCTTATAGTCCTTAAAGATTGGGAGCTTGACCTCATTGAGGATGAATTGGAATTCAACTATGAGAATTTTTGGGTTCACATTCATGGTCTCCCACTCTCTCAAATGATAAAGGAGAATGCTGAGATTATTGCTAACAAGGTTTTTGCTGGGTTGGCTGCAAATGACAATGTTGTATGTGTGGATGACAAGTGGGAACCTATCTTAAGGATGAAAGTTAAGGTGGATCTCAAGAAGTCATTACTAAAAGAGTTCATCAATGTCAGAGAAAACAAAAATCAGCAAGTATTTATCCAATATGAATGCCTCCCTTCTATTTGCTCTCTATGTGGTTTGTTTGATCATTATACAGGAAACTGCTACAATGTCACAACTATGGAGGAACAAACTTAGCGGGTGAATAACAAACTGGATTATGGTCCTTGGATTAGGGCGATTCCGATGAGGAGGCTGGAGCTAGGTGGCAATCCTCACTGGAATGAGGATGGAGGCTATCTGTTGAAACAAGCCTACATGCTTAAACCGATGGTTAAAGAAACCAACCGATTACAGCTAGAGAACAAAACCGATGGTGACCACCAGGATAGGGATTTCACGATCTCAATGTCAGACAAGCAAAAGGAGACAACCCTTTCCATCTTTGAAAACCTGACCATTGGTAGGGACTTTAGCTCAAAGAGGAATGATAAGTTGTACGAATTAGCACCAAAAGGCTTACTAGCCAAGCAAAAAGAGGTAAGGGTAGGTAATCTCTTTGATTTGGCTTTGTCTCCTCAGGGTGGGAAGGAAGGCTCTCTGACAGCAGCTGAAAGTAAGGCTACATTGGAAGAAGCAGGCCCTGTAGCTAAGAGAGCTAGGCCGAATCAAGGGCTTCAAACAAACCAGCTGATAATGGATCAACTTCTGGGCTCAAGTGAGGCTGTTAAGGAAAAGTGAAGGCTAGCCCATCTGTCATCAAAGGCAAGGCAACAAAGAAATATAATCTCAAAAATCTAGCAAGAGCTAGAGCTAACAAATCCCTCTGTCTCCATGAAGGTAATTCAGCTAAGGCCTAAGAAGCCAAGGATATTGATGTAAGCCTAACCCCTGTGTTTAGCGAGACCGTTTTAAAGCTCTAACATGAATGTGATTTATAATTAAAATGAGTGATTTCAATTTTTGGTGTTTGGTTGATTAAAATTTCCACTAAAATGGGATTGACATTATGAATAGGAATCATCCATTCTCCTCGCCTATACAAGGAATGAATTCCTAAATCTATGGGAATCGGGTTATTTACACTCACAGTCCCTAACTTATTATCAATTTCCCACCATCGTCTTAAAGAATCAATTGATCATACAAAAATTCCTGACTTTTAATTTCAATAATGGTGATCTCCTATTCATCGATTTCCAATGAAATCAATACCGGAATGCTGGTGTGAGCAAATAAGGGAATGATGATGCGACAAAATTATTTTCAATAATGATTCAGAGGCCACGTGGGCCCCTATCAAACTTTGCTGCATAAATAAAAAAAACCCCACGTGGCATGGCCTCTGGTTGATCATTGAATCACCGTTAATGAAATTAAAAGTCAGAGATTTTGTGTGCCCAATTGATTCTTTGGGACGATGGTGGAAAATGGATAATAAGTTAGGAACTGTGAATGTAAATAAGGGAATCAAATCAAATGAATTATAAATTGCAAAATATATTTTAAAAGCAATAAAATAAAATATATAAATTAATAAAAATAATAATCAAAATATTTTAATAAAAAAAATAAACTCATTACGAGTCACATAACTAAATATGTATGTATATGAAAAGAGATAAATATGAAAGAGAAAGAAATGATGAGCTTAGTAAAATAAATGCATAATTATAACATGTTACGTGAGCACTAAGTTTATTTATTGTACTGTAATTAATTATAAACCATTAATTAATTAATTAATGATTATTAGAACAGGATTCTGTTATACATTGATTATATTACAAATGCTGAATAAGAAATTAAGTATATCCTAAGTAAATAAAATCTATAGGAAGCAAGCAATGCATAATATATATTTAGTTAAAACAAATAAAACAACAAATGGGCACATACATGGCCACTGTATATTTAAAACTGCATAAAAATTTTGAGAACCATTAACAATCTCTGCATTTATGTATTGTCACAACAACATTACAACTGTATGCTAAATGTTACTAAATGTGTAGTGAATATATATAAATACTAAACTCTACCATCTTCTAAATTATTATTTTTTACTTTCAATTTCTTAAAACAAAGGCAAAGGCAAGGAAGAGAAGTTATATATATATATAAATGGAATTTGCATCGTCGAATCAGATGGTTTTGTGCACTAAAGTGCCACCGGATATAAATTCAAATGGCATTTTGGAGAAGGCAAAAAATGATTCAGTTTTGGCATATTCATTGCCATTGTTGCAGTTGCAAATTATTATCATTTTCTTCACCACACAGTTATGTCATGTCATTCTAAAGCGTGTAGGAGTTCCTATTATTGCCTCACAGCTTCTTGTAAGTTTTTACTTTCTCTTTCTCATCCTACCTAATTCCTTTTTACTTTTTCATTACTCTGTTTTTCTGCTGCTTGTAAATTTTACATAAAATTGTTTTTTCTTTAAGCTTAGAAGGCCAAAATTTACTATCTTACTTCACTAATTGAACATCCATAGGAAGAGATTGCGATTTGAACCTTTGTCGTCCTTACTCTTTTCTCTTATTATAAGAAATTAACCATTTCAACTAGCTAAAAAAACTAAATGAACATATAAGAAATGAATGCTATGATTACTATGACATTGTTTCTTGGCTAAGTGCATAGTTTCACCCCTAAACTTTACCTGATTAACATTTAATATTAATTAACTTTTATTATTTTTTATTTAATGTTTAAACTTTTATTTCAAAACTATTTAACTCCTAAAATACAAAAAAAGACATCTTATGGACAAATGCTGATATAAATACAAAAAAAAAAAAAAGTTAATTTAAGAAAATATTATGCTTTAAAAAGAGTTTTCTTTCAACTTTTTTGTTTTACTTTCTCACATCATTTTTTATTATTTTGAAACTCATTTTTAGCATTTTATGTGTTTAATTAATAGCATTAAAAATCAGGTGACTAAAAAACAGTTATTAGTAACCGTGCGAATGACTTAATTTTCTATTTTATTATTTTTTGAATAAATAACCAGAATCAAAGGGTTGGAAGAAATTATTTTATATTTTATTATTAATTGTTATAACATCAATACTCATGATTATTCAATTTTGACTTAGGCTGGAGTTATCTTGGGTCCTTTATTACTTGGAAAATCTACAAAATTCAAGGAAATATTGTTCCCAGTTAATAGCCAACATATACTTGGCACAATAGCAACATTAGGCTATACATTATTCATGTTTCTATGTGGAGTGAAGATGGATGTGGAAATGGTACGTAAAACAGGAAGAAAGGCATTTGTGATTGGTTTTCTATCACTTGCTGCACCTTTAGTATTTGGCCTAAGCATTGAAGTTTTCTTGAAAAGATGTTTGTCAGCAAAAGATCTACCAGATAACCTTTATATTATAATGTCAGTACTTTCTGCTACTCCTTTTCCAGTCATTGCAACACTTCTTGCTGATATTAAGATCCTGAATTCTGAACTTGGAAGATTAGGGCTATCTGCTGCAATGATTGGTGAAATGGGAAGTGTTGGACTGTTTATGTTGGCTACCTTGATTACTGTTGGGAAGGAAAATTCCATTTGGATGGCTTTGACAAGCCTTTTGTATATCATCAGTTATATTGTTGTGTGTGTTTTTGTGATTAGGCCAGTGATGTTTTGGATGATTATGCAAACACCCAAAGGAAGGCCTGTAAAGGAGGTTTACATATATATTATCATTATAATGATTTTTGGTACTGCGGTTCTATCAAATGCATATGGGCAATCAATTTTCTTTGGACCGTTTATTCTTGGGTTGGCTATTCCAGATGGACCTCCATTAGGATCCGCCATTGTAGAAAAGCTTGATTGCATAATTTCAGGCATTTTGCTTCCATTATTTATTACCACATCAACAATGAGAGCTGAATTTGGAAGTCTTAGTGTGAACAAAAGCTTGATAACAGCTGAACTCATCCTTATTCTTGCAACTTCAGCAGTTAAGATAGGGGCATGCCTCACGGTCTGTTTATATTGCAAGATGCCTTTAAGTGATTCCTTAGCACTTGCCCTTATTATGAGCTGCAAAGGCATTGTGGAGTTGGCCACTTATAGCTTCTTGAGAGACAATAAAGTAAACATTAATTTCTTACCTAACTTTATACTTTTTGTTCTTTTTTTTTTTTCAAAACTGATTTATGTCGCGGGCCCGTTTCAAAAGCGGGTAATAAAAAAAGAAGGGTGTCATGTGCTTCATATAAAAACCAATTCAAAAGAAATTGCCCCCTGATTGCAGAGGCAATTTCATGCAAAAAAAATTTTAATAAAATAATGTGGCAGCTATATAGCGGTCCGCTAAGTGTATCATTACTCTTTTTTTTTAAAAAAAAAGAAACTTAATGAGCTTGCTAATGCCATTTAGTTTTTGGTACATTGCAGATTATTTCTAGTGAAACATTTACTGTATTAATAGTAAGTGTGGTAGCAACAGCGACAATTGTGCCAATTGTTGTGAAAAAGCTTTATGATCCTTGCAGAAAATATGCTGGCTACCAAAAACGAAATGTAATGGATCAGTTGAGGAATAACTCAGAATTGCGCATTCTTATATGCATCCATAGTCCAGATGATATCACTGCTGCAATTAACATCCTCGATGCCTCTTCTCCAACTCCTGACAATCCTATTACTGCATCAGTTCTTCACCTTATCAAATTGATTGGTCGATCTTCTCCAATTTTTATATCTCACAACATTCAAGTTAAGAGTGCTGCCTCTGGTCATTCCTACTCTGAAAATGTCATCGTCTCGTTTAATCAATATCAACGGAACAATTTAGGAGCTGCTTTCGTTGACACTTTTACAGCAATTTCTCCGCCTGATTTAATGCATGAAGACATATGCACCCTTGCGCTAAACAAGCTCACATCCCTTATCATTTTGCCATTCCATATAAATTGGTGTATTGATGGATCTATCGTATCCGAAGACATTACTATAAGA